>OU426994.1:12443850-12447116 GCA_911387935.1 Dolichovespula saxonica | reverse complement strand
AAAAGAGAGAAAGAGGAAGAGAGAGAGAGAGAGAGAGAGAGAGAGAGAGAGAGAGAGAGAGAGGATTGAGGAAGGAAGGGAGGGAAAGAGAGAAAGAGATAAGTATCTTCTATTTTGGCTTTCTCCAATCTAGGGGTAGCGGATACGGCAGTCAGGAGGGTGGTGGCGGCACCAAGCAGCGCCGCATCAAGTATCACTCTATTTACCCGTCAAATATTTGTGCTTTTACCGTGAAGCGCCGTATTCGAGGCAGCTCTTCTACTACCACTCTACTTTTAGGCTATCCACTCTATCCTTTAGTACCACTTTGTATACGCTAAGCAGTAGCAACAGCGGCAACGGCAGCAGCAGAAAAAGCAGTAGCAACGACCACGACAGTAGCAGCAGTAGCAATAACGACGACAGTGGTGCCATTGTAGATTGAATTTCCCTAATGAAAACTTACGAAAATTTGCAATTCCTAACGAAGAAACCCGAGGACGTGCTATCTCATCTTTTTGTCCTTCTTGTCAACGACTGAGAGGAATAATAGGCTTGTAGATCTTTTCATGACAAATAAAATAGCACTTGATTGATAATTAGAAAAGGTTAAGGTTGATATTAAAGATATAAAGAAGAATAGAGAGAGAAAGAGGGAGAGAGTAAGAGAAAGGAGAATAAAATGGTTTTGGAGGATGGCAGGTTTTCAATCCGAGATACTGAAGAAAGAAGAAGGAACGAAGCGAGTATGTGCCAAAAATAAAGATTTTTTCCAAGTATAAGAGAGAGAGAGAGAGAGAGAGAGAGCAAAGACGAAGAACGAAAGTAGTAAAGAGAAGACGACGGTTGCAAGGTCCACGATAAACCTGTAGGCCAGTCACGGATGTGACGCACGAACGGCCACCATATAGCCATCCTTCTTTTTTCCTCTTCTCTCTTTTGGCCCCCTTTAGCTGGTCACCACCCTGGGGGAATCCTAATATCTACGTTTGACGTCATGCCAAATACTTACCCCTTACTCGTCTAGAATAAGGCACAAACGTGAGACGGCCGCAATAGACGATGGTAGCAGGATGTGGAAAGTAAGGACGAAGGAAAAGCCAGAAAATACTTCTCGTAATGCAATGCTAAGGTAAATCCTCGCGAATGCAGTGTAAGGTACTGTTTTCCTAACTGAAAATATATAGTGCAGAATAATTAATATTTGTAATAAAGGAATTGTTTCAAAATTATTCCATGAACAAATGGAACAAAAATCTTGATGAGACAAAAACAAATATTAATTCCTACGGCTTCTTAGCGCTCTCTAATGATTTACTGGACATAATACTATTTTTACATAGCAAATTTTTGATAGTAATTATTCTTAATAGAAACTTTTTTTTTATTATTTTTTAACCCACTTTCTATGGCTTTCTATTTGTGTTAAGAGCCTACTATTGCTATACGTGTTATTAAATAAATGTTATTAGTAGTACTGTCATCTTTCAGAGTTTCAAATCAAATATCGGTGATAACCACTTGAGATTGATTTAAGTTGCAAAGTTAATTAATAAAAATATAAAGAGAGAATAATATAAAAAGTAAATAAATATTACGGGATATCAGTACACTAACTACGATACGTTAATGATTTCGAATATGTGATACGGCATTCGAAATTTGAACTCAGACTAAACGAATGTTGTACGGCAGCCGGTATTTCGGATTGTATTTCTGTACGCGGAAGTTGGTAGATGTTCGGCCTGGCACAGCGATCTATAGGGTATCTACTACAATTGACACAATGATATTTATACACCGGTTAATACGATGACGACCGATTTACCAATACAGAACAAGAATAGATGGGGTGATCCTAATCGGTTGAGAATAAATAATTGAGTTAGAATTCAGAATCAGCTCTTGGTTTTTAGAAGCGGAATTATATGGAACGAGATACAATTCTGACAAACAATATTAATTCTAGAAGTGGTGGCACCTATCAATAAACGTTAAAAATATACTATCGTGGATCAGCATTCCATGATTTACTTTGAAAAGTAATGGTCAGCACTGTAACCTTATAAAAGAGTATTATATTGTTCGTCGGCATTGGAACGGTGACACTAATCAATTTATGCTACGGATTACCTAATAGACATCGATAAACTATATTTAGTTAATGCCAGTTATTATGCATCGGGTATTGGAGCATCGTTTGAAATAGGTGATAAATAACTGGTGCTATTGCAGGCTTTTTACTTATCTTAATTACTCAAAAAATTCCTAAAAGTGGTAAAAGATGCGCCATAGTACATACAAAGATGTGCGTGCGGCATACAAAGCTGTTACATTAAAGGGGATCGTATGGCTTCCATACTGTATGTTACACCATTTATTAATCCATGGTATATGATACTTATTAGCTCGAGACGTATTTGTCCATATTAACCCTCTTTTATACATGGCAAATATTGTTTCATATTTCGTTATACATTCTTATGCTGTGACGTAATATACAAGTTGTGTGTTTTGATTATTATTTTTACTCTATATGGACATAGAAAAGGTGACGGCTTGATTTTTATTTCACACTATCTACCGTTAATAGTGAAAGATAGTCTCTTTAACTTTTATAACCTCGCACGGTTTTTTCGATCAACTTTATCCGATTCGGGAGGATTTTATAACGGCAAGAAGTTAATTTTTAACGTTCAGATATACATATGTATATATAACGTGGGACAGATAGAAAGAAGAGCAGTAATAACATGGGGAAATATTCACTTTTCGAATTCTGCTCGATTCGATGATCCCGGTGGAAATCAGTAGAATTATCGAAAGCATGTCGACTATCGAAAGGACTAGAAAGGGTATAGTGAACACTTGTGTGTGTGTGTGTGTACATATATTATATGTGTGTGTGTGTGTGTGTGTATACATACATATATATATATATATATATATATATATATATATATATATATATATATATATAATATGTATGTAGGTGTATGGAAGATATTGAGCGCGGACCGTCCGATTTGAATACATAACTGGCTGGATATAAACGAGCCTATGAATAAAATTTAAATTCCAATCAGCGGATGAACAATGCAACGAATATAGCTGTGCTCGCGATTGGTAGCAATCGCAGGATAGAATAACTTCGACGTAACGTCTAGACGTGGCAAAACTGTGCCTAATAAAATGAATCATAAGTTGAAGTAGATTAAATGTTTTATCGTTAGTCTCTTTTATTCGTACGATGAGTATAATTAAGTTTATTTAAGTAATTACAAAAG
>OU426994.1:12411350-12441350 GCA_911387935.1 Dolichovespula saxonica | reverse complement strand
TCAATGTTTAAATTTAAAAAGATTTATGACATCATGAAATTGTTCTTTCGACGTTCACGCATTTTCGTCTTTCTGTTTCCTTACTATTCGTGATAATTATAAACAATAGATGTATACTTAAGCAAATTCAGTGGTGACTAACAACCGCCGAAAAAATAGTTATCGAATGTAACTCCATTTACTTTCATGTTCGAAATTTTTATACGACGTTCTATACCAGACAAGAAAGTAGATTCTTCGATCGAGATATGATCTGCTTGGAAGTTTTGTCTTTTGACAAACTATGGCAAGTTTGCGGATAAAAGACAGTTGTATGAAAGTAAGAAAGTACTCCAAGAAGTGGTACTATCATGAAGAAAGTACTACCATGTGAAGATTTAGCCGACGGCCTTGGAAATATGTTTTCAAAAATAAAAGTAATGCCAAACAAAGGAATTTGAAATAGAAGGATAAAATGTGTGTCGAAAAGAAAGGTGAGAAAAATTTTAAGAATAAAATGAATTATAATCAATGATGTAATATTATTTAAAACTTAAATGAAACATCTTTACGAGTAATTAATCAGATTATAATAAGTATAATACTTAGATATTTCTTTTCACAATGTATTTTTGTTGCTGATCAAGGAATTGATTTTGTTAATTATAATAAAATATAAAAATTAGCCCAGATTTTTAAAAATCACATATTACGGATATACAATCCAACACCGCGAATCACTGCACATTGCATCAGGAAATAAAGTTTCGCCTTTTCTATTTTGCAGTCTCCTCGAAACGATCATCTCTGTATGAACGGATATAGGGGCTACACGTATATGTATAGATGCCTACATATGTTCCATCTTTGTATTTTCGTGGAAATACGAGAAAATAGTAAGTAACGCGACCCGTTCTCGTTACATCCTTCCCATTTCCTTTTTCCCTTGAATACGAAAAGTCTTACCTCTCAGGTGGAAGAATATGAAAGAAGCATGGGAGTAGAGATAACGCAAAAGCATTTAGATCAGTAAATCCATCGATTTTCTTCTCGTTCCCCCTTCACCCCTTCACCGTGAAAAAAAGTGATTGAAATGGACGGAGAGCAGTGACAAGGAGAACGAGAAAGGCAGAAAAGAGAGAGAAAGAAAAAAAATACAGAGCCGAATAGTGCAAGAAGGGACGAATAGGTGAATAGGGTGGGGGTTTCGGTAGCCGTGACAGAGTTACGTTGTCACGTGTAACGAAGTAGATTAGTCAGTGTGACAGAGGGCTGTAATTCCCTAGGCAAATGACATCGATCGTATAACGAACACACACACACATACACACACACATGGACAGAAAAGCAGCATCCCGTTATCGTTCGCGTTTGTACGCCGAAGAGCGCATCTCGTGAATCGAAACTCGTTTCGTGGATATAATGGAGATACCCTCACGACTATCGTTTTTTAACAAATAATTTTATATTGTTTACTTTCTTTTTCTATTCACAGAAACATATCATCCGACGATTTTTTGCGTCACATCACGAATATTTTTAAGTCTATTCGCTGTTATCGGTATACAGAATCTGAAACATTTAATTAAAAATACGCAATAACATCTTTGTTATTAACGTAAATAAATAAGTCGATTCCACAACAAAATTTTGGAAATGAATTTTTGTTTTTTTATCACAAGGTTTGTTGTTTCATATAATACATCTATTTATTGCGAAGTATTCCCTTTTATCTGCATAAATAATCGATATTTTAATCTTTCTGGTTAAATATAATATATACTTCGTATGTCAATACTCTGTAAATATGTATCTACGGATAAAGGAATATAGCTTTATAGATTTTTGATAGTATATCGTGCGTTAGGGAAAACCAAACGCGATACGTGCCGATATTTGCAAAAAGCATGGCAGCCAATATCCGGGTAAATTTTTGTCGGCGAAATGCATCGTTCGACCGAACGAGGACTCTCTCTCTTTTGCTCTCTCTCTCTCTCTCTCTCTTGCTCTCTCTCTCTCTCTTTCTCTCTCTCTCTCTCTCTCTCTCTCTCTCTCTCTCTTTCTCTCTCTCTCTCTCGCCCTCATCCTCGCCCTCGGTTCTCCGCTTTTGGCTTATGTACTTTGATCGGACGAGAGCGCGCACCGGTACGTGCACGTGTTTTTGATTTTTCGACGAAAGCGGCGGCTGCTTTCGACGCTCGAAATACATATTCTTGATTGAGATTCGATCGAATCCGATAAATTCTCGAGAATTCGCGCTACGAGTGCCAATTTGGCTTGCTTTGGAAATTTTATCATTCTTTTTCCGCGTGCCAACTTTGTTAGCGATAAGAATAATAGTTATACTTACTTAATTCAAATGAAATTACAAGGGTTATTATTATTTTCGATTCTCGATTTAATTAATAGATATAATCTCATTCGACTTATCTATATTGCAAATAAATTAATTGTTTTACTTCATATTAAACATTACTTATTTGCCTTCTTGTGTTGTTTCCTTACAATTTTTAATTACGATCAGTTACAAATATTAGATTATGTAAAATTATGAAAAATTTATTATTGAACATGAAGAATTTTAGGTAAAATTGTTTGTAGAATTAAATTTCACATTCTTCAAATCGGCTCGAACATAATATCGATTCGAGGTAAGATGAAACGAAAAAGAAACAAAAAGTAAAGTCGTTTATCGAAAAGAAAAAGTAAGAGTACGGAGAAGACAGAGATGGCTGCCCGCTGTAAACTGGCATCCATCTGATCCTCTCCTTGCTCTTTCGGACTGCGAGTGGTCAGAAATGATTACTCGTGATTTAAGTGGTTCTCCAGTCATCCAGGACCTCGAGACCATCCGACCAGTTGCATTTAGCAGCCTTGAATGTTCTAGTCCTGTTTTATCTACAAATTGCAGCGCTTGTACGGATTTAGACATAGAAGAGAGGTGGAGGAGTGCCTCTTTCATCTTCTTTTCTTTCTTTCTCTCTCTCTCTCTCCCTCTTTCTTTCTCTCTCTCTTTCCCTCTTTCTCTCTTTATCTTCCTTTGAGTATTCTACTTCCTCAGGAAACTCTCTTGCATCAAAATATAATAAAACGTCTTTATTCGAAATCATCAATACATCACTACCGATCACACATTGAATATGAAAACTCTATTTTCTATTGTCACTTTGTCCTTTTTGTTACTTGAACGTATGATAAATGTTAATATAATATTCTAGAACTATTAACCTCTTCGTTCATATCTAGCAGTGCAAATTGTAAAAAACGCTTGATCAATATGAAGCAAAAACGAATCGATTCGACATGAAAAACAATTTATCAGATTTAATTTAAATGAATTCAATCAAGTGAATTCTACACCGGGTTCACCAAGCTTTAAATCATATTCGTTTGGCCTCTGTATACGAATAGAATCATGTATCGCAAAACAATGGAAATATCGATGCGCCGAAAGTTATCCAAGCGATTGATAGAGCGGATAGGAGTGATTCGTGTAGGTCCCATCCTTTGTTTCTAGAGAATTCAGAGTAGATAGCTCCGAAAGCGGTGGCCTCTCGAGACAAGTAGTACCCTCGACATGGTAACGGCCTGGTAACTGCCTCGTAAGCCGTCTAACGGAGCACCGACTATCCCTAATGTCCGATCCCTGCACGGTGGTTACGATCGTCCTGTCGGAATGGCCTCTTCATCAAGGATCACACGCCTAAATCCTCCAATGTAGACTGAAAACCCCCTTCTCTCTTTCTCTCTTTCTCTCTCTCTCTCTCTCTCTCTCTCTCTCTCTCTCTCTTTCTCTCTTGCTCACTCACTCTTAACTAGATCGAACTTGTGAAAAGTTGGCAATTAAACAGGAAGAAAACCCATATCAACGATAGCATCAAATAGTGCTCACATGATCGCAGGAAATTCAATGAGAATTAAAGAGAAATCAAAAGAAGGTCAATGACGATCAATTCTAGACAACCTGAACATTATGATCGTTCAAAAAAACCAGATATAGTATATATATATATATATATATATATATATATATATATATATATATATATATATATATATATACTATTTCATATATACAGATATAGATATAGTATATAGATATAGTATATATATATATATATATATATATATATATATATATATATATATATATATATATACTATTTCATATATACAGATATAGATATAGTATATAGATATAGTATATATATATATATATATATATATATATATATATATATATATATATATATATATAATTTCTTTCCCTCTATTTATTTTTTGGCTATTTTTCTGTCTCTGCCTTTTCTCATTCCTTTCTCCTTAGCTCTTTTTTATTCCTCTCTCTTTTACCTCTCTCTCTCTCTCTCTCCCTCTCTCTCTCTCTCTCTCTCTCTCTCTCTTTCTATCTATCTATCTATCTGTTTGTCTAACTATTTATCTATCTATCTATCTACCTAGCTATCTAGCTATCTACGTTCCTATAACTGATGGTCAGAGGCCGCAATGACGGTGCACCGCACACTGATGATGAGCACCGATGCTTCTTGCCGGGATTTCCAGGCAACGGCTTCGCCGATAATGCCGTTCTCCTGTTTCTCTTCCGCTTCAGTGAAGGGTGTATTGCGTTGGAGGCTATCCCATTACGGGACCACCGGCTTCAATGTTCGATGTTATCCCAACGAGAAGGATAACCCCCGACTCCAAATAGGTAGCTCCGCGATTACGATTTCCCGATTAATTTGCATTTCTAACTCGAACTATCGAACACATAGCTAGATATATACCCCTTTCCCTCCCTCACACACACACACACGCACACTTTGATCAATGCTCTCAACTTACGCTTTTATATATTCTACATATTTCCGCTTTCATTATTTATTTACGAAATGATCTTTATATATCTTCAGACAAGAATAACAATTTAACCAGAATAAAAGACACTAACGAGCAACCAATGAAATTTAATTGTCCAGAATTGAGGTTATCACCTCTAACAATTTCTTCGGTTGTCTGCGACAGGAAAACTCTGATCATCGTGATGTTGAAGCTTCGTATGAGGATACAATACAAGGACACTCACGAGGGATCTAGACATGATTGTTAGGATATACACGAAGATGTACTTGTCCAGAAAAGAAGACTCTCAAAGGATCTTACGAACTCTTCTCAACGGGTGGGATTTACATTTGTCTGTTACATTTTCACAAGAGAGGGAGAGAGAGAAAGAGAAAGGAAAGGAATTGGCTCGAAGAAGAAAGAAGTAACGTTTCGTAGGTGGCGTCGAATTTATAACCATTCGAATTGATTTATTCGATGTAGAAGATTGTGCGTGTGCGCAGACGAGCTCGTCGAACGAGATAGGGGTTCGAAACAGTCCTGACTAGGACTACCCTTGCAAGAAGAGAAAGGACAGAAGAGGGATGTCCGTCCATTGAAAAGTGAACAAACTGATCGATCTTTTGTTGAATACAATGCTGGGGCTTACGAACGTCCAATATTTTCCGTCAACAGGCTGCACGCGTTCATCTCGTTATAAAGTTTGTTTGATAGGCAAACATCGAACGGTGATGTGCAAGTCCAGAGATTGAGAAACCGAGGGAATCGGCGCAATAAGACAACTGAGCCGTCCCGTCGATAAAAAAATTTATGCTAAAATAATTGCCTATCGAAATTGGTTAACATGACAACCTCGAACGTAATTCGCTGATCAGATTTATATTTTTCATAAATTATTTGTGAAATTTATATTAGGTGTACAACTTTGCTTCCGCCATTTTTTCCGAAATTCGAGGCTTTATTAAAAACTGGTTATACATTTATGATTGTCCATCGCTGGTATCCATTACTTTCTTCCATCTTTCGGACAGCGTATGAATCACGCGTTGAAAAAAACTGAAGCGATTCACGAATCGAAAACGGCGGAAGCAAAGTTGTACACTTATTAATTTACAACTTTATGCATCTAATTGATAAAATTAAAACAGGTTGTAAATAAAACGAACAGAAGAACAAATAAAACGAATATTTTATTTTTCTAGAATTTACAATATTCTGCTTGAACATTCTCAAAAGATATTACAGACGAATAAAAGTATCATGATCATCGATGTAAAAGTTATTTTGTCTTCGATGCTTATTTCTCGAACAATAATACCTTGAGAAATAGATCGGATCGATGATTCTGGATAATCATCTCGAGATTGAAAAGATCAGGCATTAAATCGAAAAGCGAGGAGGACCAAACTTATTATGATTGAAAAGTAAAAAACGAAAAAATATGGAGAAGGATTCACAGTGCATTCGTCGAGTTGGCCATAGCACACCAGTCGCATAAGCGGTGTGTCTAAGGCATCTTCAAGATATTATCAAGGCCGTCGGCAATCTCGGCAGTCTGCATCTGTGCCCAATATTGCACTGTAGAAACCTTGAAAGCCACCCTTGCGTCTGTTTTCCTATGACGACGAAGACGACCTACACGTTCACCTACACCCTTTGGTAGCACGTACGAAGTGAGAGAGTACCTATGACAAACGTTGCCATCTAAACAAAGGACCTCGTGGAGCAGTACGCGCGTATCGCAGACACGCAATTTCCGCGCGGCATGTAAATCGCTTGAAATGAATTTCTGCCAATCACGCACGTGCCTACTCTCTCTCTCTCTCTCTCTCTCTCTCTCTCTCTCTCTCTCTCTCTCTCTCTCTCTCTCTCTCTTTCTCTGTTTCTCAATTTCTCGACTTGAACGTTCGCTAGGGATCCCTTTTGGTGTTATATGTTGAACTAAATGAGAGAAATCCCGAATGAAAGTAATAGTCTGTTAAAAGACTGAACACGTGATGCTTATAATTACTTGCTCTTAAATGAAATCGTTTTGCTTTTTCTTACACTTATATATTGTATCGAAACCAAAGGAAAAAATATATGAGTGATCTTAATAGACAATATCAATAACATAAATGATATCAATATCAAAATATCGATTTTAAGAAAAATAGGGAAGAGTTGACGTACAACAGAAAAAAATACTCATCTATCCTTCGAGATTTACCACCATATTAAAATAGCATTATTTATCCCTGAAATGGTATATGCATAAAGCGGAATAGTTCTATGTGCTTTTATTTTTTAATCGTGCGAGCATGAATGATGCAAATAGTTAACAAGTGAAAAGAACGTGCACGTACTTTCTTCCATTTTATTCACGTTACACTTTGTCCCAATTCCATATCAATTGATAATACGAATAGAGGTAGAAGGGTTCTATGTATGTAAAAAATGATTGTGAATAGAGAAACATTAAAAACATTGTTATAATTGTATCCGATTTTTTCGGGAGTTCATCACTGGTTTTGTGTCCGGGTTGAAGAGATTTTCACTCTATTCGTTGAAAGGGAACTCGAGAAACGGGATTCAATCGATGGAATCTCGCGTGTCTGGACGTAAAATAATGAAAATCTGAATCGTCGGTGGCTGATAGTCGAAGTTGTCACGGGATAAGACCAAAATGGTTTCCTTCGTCGCTTAACGAACGCCTACATAAGTAGCTTCTTCGTGAAAAAGCATGAGCACTCTCGCACGAATTGGCTGAATTCCAAGCGTGAAGCTAACGGAAGGCACGACAAGGATGAGAACGATGAGAAGGAGAAAAAGGTTCGCTTTCTTCGCTGTTTCGTATAAGGGAGTTCCTTCACTTTTCCTCGGTTGATGCATCGTCGAAGCGAATAAATGGTTTGCTTCTGTCGGCATGGAAGATCTGAGGAATAGTTGAAAGTTTGGCTCGATGGGCGTCTTTTGCTTTGCTTAAAGTCCCGCGAAACTTTACGAAGGAGACTTCAACTGTGAGATGCCGTACAAAATAAATGAAGAAAGCCAACGGTGTGTGGGAAATATTATACAAGGGGATGATTTCGGGATGAAATCGCTCAAGATCTGCGTACACATGCTTGCACTTGCAGATTCTCGGAGTCTTACGCAATAGTCGAAGTTTTCTGGAAGATCTTCCTTGACTGTCAGATCCAACCACCCTACAATTTCTTTTTCTTTTGCGAACGGAATCTTGGGAAACAAAACTTTGCATAACATCTCAATATTCTTAGATAAATACATTGTACAATGTTGGCTACTTTGATTTTTTCCTACTGAATTTTTTACTGCAATAAACTACTATTTTTTTTTATGTTGTGGAAGAAATTTACGATTTCTTTTTTGCTCACTAACTAGATTTTAAATAAATACAATTAAATTTTTTTAACTAAATTGTTGATGTTTTGGAACATCATTGAGTAGAATTGAATAAATTCTCGTGGTTCGATAAATGATTGGCAAACGCAGAGTTTTAGTGATTCACTGGAACTAGATCCTACACCCGGACTTGCTCCAACATCCGATCCTGCATTTAGTCCGCCTGATTGTTCAATACTAGATGAGCTAGAACTGCTATGCGCTTCGAGAGCTTGTTAGATTAGAACGTTAAAAATGCTCGGTTGTTTAGAGGGGCTAGTCGGGTACATGAAGAGTGGTAATTGTATAGAATTTCTTGTATTAGATCCTGCACCAGATCTTGTATCTCTTAATTCTTTGTCTCCTTTTAAAGCTCCTTCTACATATGCTTCTCATATAATAATTTTAATGTTAATACTGCCTTTTCATAGACGACCAATAAAGTATTAGATAACAATTTTTTAATAATTATAAAATTCTACGAAATATCCTGGGTAAAAACCATAAGAAGAACGCTAGTGCCTTCATGGTTGCTTAATTCTTTCGTATTCCACTTTCGAATTTTAAGAATTCACGCGAGATATTTATACGTAGTTTTTGAATATAAATCAATTTATTATTCAATTGACAAGCGTTAACGACGTCATACCATATGTTATGTCAATAACAATGATACACGCATGAAGTGTAAATAATGACTTTATTTGTAGTCTTACAAATAACGATCTTTTCCGCATACTTAATTATAGCATCGAATAATATATGTCGCTTTTATTACTTCTTCACATATGTGGTAATTTTAATACAATTATTATATTTCTTCAATAATTGTATTTTTTTAATACAATTACTTTATTTTGTGCAGATTTTTTTAATTCTTTAAAATAAACTCTCATTTAATTGAAAATAATAAAATAATTATTTAACTTGTACGTAACTTACATGTAACGATTGCATCCAAGTACATTTTTCATAACACGATATCATTGTTAGTTTTGTATATGACATGAATGATAGCTTCGTGTAAACATGACTTCGTAATAATTGCGGAACAAGTATTTTCACAAGTCGATTATTGTCCAATGATTGATCGGTATATTCAAATTTATCATCTTAAAGCGAATTACTTTTCATTCATGAAAAGAGTATATATACTACGATCGATGTAATATAGCAGGATTAGAATACAAGAGTAGCAATCATGCAGTTTACCGTAATATGTCTACTTGGCCTTGTGGCTTGTGCCTCGGCACAAGGTTTCTTTAATTTGCGTTTAGAAAAACAGTTTTTCCTCCCTTTTCTTCAATTTTTAGTAAGTTTATACAGTCAGATTTTATGAACTTTATAAAATAAAAATAAATTACGTGTTATTAAAATTACTTTTATTATACTATGTGCCTAACCATATTATATTATTTCAGGTAACTAAGAATACTTCAATTGAAGTTGGTGCTGGTAATCGAGTAAGACGCCAGGTTTCACTAAATCACCTCGAAGATCATCAAGCAATAGCGGGATACGAATCCAGAATAGATGATCCACTAAACAGATCATTTCCTCCAAATTCGCAACCAAATGTACCTGGATCAGAAAAACTTATACCATCCGAACCTAAATCAGTTGGACTTGGATCAAATAGACCTGGATTAGGTGTACCTAGATCAAGTATACGAAAAGACAAATTTTGGTTAAACAATCGAGTATTACCAGAAAATAAGGAATTTAGTAAATTATTACCACAAAATACTAAGACCAAGTCAACAACGGATTTGGAGAGTACTTCTACTCAAGCTAGCTCTCAAGCTACTACTGCATCCACCACTGATTCTACCGATGAACCTGCCGATGAATCTACCACTGAACCTACTACTGAAGCTGAATCTATAACTGTACCTACATCTACCTAATATGTATCTAAATCTACCGCATTATCTAACACTATATTTACCGCTTATTCTGATAGCGAACTTCCATAATTCACAAAAAAATACATTTAGTATAATCAGTATTATGATGAACAATTGGAATATAACTAGACATTTTATATATATTTCTAAAATATATTTCAAAAATTGTAGTATTTCAAAGATTGCTATTAAATACTTAATAATGCTTTTGTGTGAATAAAAAATATACGTATGTAGTAAAAGACTTGTTTTAGAATTCAATAATATCTATTATAACCGTCGTCATCTCTTCACCGATATTTTTTCGTTATAATTTACTTGCATATCTCGCCGATCAAATCCTCTTGAATATCCTCTACAATCTGTCTTCCACTCATAAAACTGTCATCTCGTGCGTGTATAAAACATGAGAATGCCATACCACCTAGGAGATAGATAGAGAATGAGAGTGCAAAAAAAGAAATAAAATGTAAGAAACGAAGACACTCTCTCTCTCTCTCTCTCTCTCTCTCTCTCTCTCTCTCTCTCTCTCTGTCAAGATTTTCTAGTTTCTTGATGCCTACGCTCGTCGAAAAAAAGTCGTGCCTGGAGGAGCTGTGTTTCCATGTATTGAGAAGGGTAGCTAAAGGAAGAAAAGATCGCAAAGAGGGAAAAAGGGTCGCTCGAACGCGATATTTCCATCTTAACACCTCGACTGTGCACGCTAAAATACATTTTCCTACGAAGTGTTGTTACAGGAGGGCCTCCAGTTGCTGGTCTTGATATTCCACATGCGTAATGCTCACGCGGATATTTCCATACATAAATTTTATCCGTAGGAAAGTAGGTGCACGTCTACAACGACGACAATAACAACGATGACGACGATGACGACGTGTTCAGAACGTGCGAGAACCTAGCACGTAGGTTACCTTTTTCGACATAACACAATCTTTTATTAGGATTTTTCGTTTGTCTCGTATGAGCGAACGATAAGATATCGATATCAATACAAATTAGCGCTTTCGTTTCGATTTACAAAATAAATTTAGACAACTACTAACACTCCCGTTTCGTCAAAAGGTTAAACGCTTTACTGGAATCTACGATTCTTTCGAATTGTAATTCTGACAATATCGTCAGGCTATATCAATACAATAAACTTCCTCATTTATCGATGAATCTTCGATTACTGTCTGAACGAGATGAACAATATCAAAAATATTTTTCGTTTTTTCCCTCGCTCATCGACGAGAAATTTTTTTTTATCTTTTGAGCTAATCGATACTTATATTGAATATCAAAAAAGGAAGATACGTGATAGATTGTTTTCAATCATTAAACCAATTGCTAATCGTATCACATTAAAAATACCCTATATTTTAAACAACTTGAATAGACGTTGAACAATCGTTTAAAAAGTTTTACCGAATACTGCTTTTTTCCTCTGAAATCGTGAATTATTTTATAACCAAAAATACTAGTGTTGTTAATGAGAACGTTTATACCGCCGAATTTGCTTTTTACGCATTTAATTTTTGGAAAACAATTATTTTTCTAAATTATTATTTAGTTATATAATATTAGTATTATAAAATATTATTTGCCTTTATATATCAGAAAAGTTTGTTAAAAGAAATTATTTTTATTTATACAAAAAACATAACTTGATATTTCATTCGCAACAAGATTGTTAAACGTTGTTTCAATATTTTTATATATTTTATCTTAAACGAAGTAACTGTGAAACGAGTTTCTGTTTCCCTTCAAACCATTTTATCTCAACTTATCGTGCAGAATTAAAAATATCAATGTCATAGAAAAGTTCCGTGAGAAGTGACAGTCTATTTTTTGGCTAATACTTTTGTGACATTTTTGCTTTCGATTTATTATTAAAGAATTAACATCGAGTAGCGCGCTCTTCGATCTTTTCTCTCAGTTCAGTCGAGATGTTCTTTCTCTCTTTCTCTCTCTCCCTCTCTCTCCCTCTCTCTCTCTCTCTCTCTCTCTCTCTCTCTCTCTCTCTCTCTCTCTCTCTCTCTCTCTCTCTGTGATTCTCGATTCATGAATCAATAAAAATGTCGTAGGTATTATACAAGTACATTCGGAGTGACCATCGTGGCACTGTCTATTTGACGTGGAAACGTTTGTCCGTCGGTATAATCTAATTCTCTAGGATTAAATGCAACGTTCGCGATAATTTTTGTAAATTGAGCGAATTATGCTACTGATCTAGAAATTCAGTGCAACCTCGACCGATTTACATGAGCATTACGTTAAGGTCTTACCGCCCTATCCTGACATTTACATTAGAACGTGTCGCATGACTTGAGATCTGACGTCTGAGAGTTGAATTATTTCGATTTAAGCGATAAAAAGAGAGCTTTAACTTTTCCAAATATATATGTGCACCTATATATGAGTCATTCCACGTCAAACCGGACAGCTTCCTGACCACTAGTTCTCTGATTTTGAAATAAATTTTTTTACGAGTTCTCTGTAACAAATGATGGATCAAATAATTTTTATTTTATTTCTATCACCCATAGTTTAGAAGTTACACGAGGTTGAAATTTCCGAAAAACGACGAAAAATCGAAAACACGCCCTCCTTTAACTGCTCATATCTCCGGTTCCGTTAATCCTACAGACTTCTACAAAAACGCGTTTTGTAGCTCTTGAATGACACTTTAACGATATTCCACTATAATTGACCATTTAATTTGTTATAAACAATTATATTTTTCAAACGTGGTTTTCGAGACTTTCGTTACCTTTAAAAATTCTAAAAAAAATATCATCGTATTCCTTGATCAATTCTCTATAATATCCTAGAATTATAAAATGGAGGATTGATAAAAACTGTGTTAAAACAGCGGTTGATTCACAGACGACGCCGTGGACGCCCGCGACGCGCTGTTTTGACACAATTCTTATCAATCCTCCATTTAATAATTCTAGGCTTTTATAGAGAATTGATCAAGGAATACGATGATATGTTTTTTAGAATTTTTAAAGGTAACGAAAGTCTCGAAAACCACGTTTGAAAAATATAATTGTTTATAACAAATTAAATGGTCAATTATAGTGGAATATCGTTAAAGTGTCATTCAAGAGCTACAAAACGCGTTTTTGTAGAAGTCTGTAGGATTAACGGAACCGGAGATATGAGCAGTTAAAGGAGGGCGTGTTTTCGATTTTTCGTCGTTTTTCGGAAATTTCAACCTCGTGTAACTTCTAAACTATGGGTGATAGAAATAAAATAAAAATTATTTGATCCATCATTTGTTACAGAGAACTCGTAAAAAAATTTATTTCAAAATCAGAGAACCCAAGGTCATTTTTCGCCCGTTTTTGTCCGGTTTGACGTGGAATGACTCATATGCATATATGCGACGTAGATTTTAAAAGAACTTGCTAAGCTTTCTACGCGTCTTCTATAGCACGAAATTAAAATGAGAAATCTTAACAAATAAAAATTACTAATTTTTTATTTCCAAAAAGACAGAATTTTTAAATTAATATAATCTATGATACGATATAATTAAGATTGATTTGATACGATGTAAAGAATACTTTAATATTCCGAATTTCTTGATATTTATTAAGATATTTATTTCTTAATTTTTATATAATTTGATATAGAACGTATATACAAATGTCGAAATATCATCTAAATTTTATTTCGTATTAATATACCAAAAGGAAGAATCGAATATATCGATCGATTCGAAACTAGTGAGCGATAGAAATGGAAACGGTTTTAAACTCTCGACGGGGTCTCCGAACGGGTACGTTATTCATCGTGGCTCTTATACCACTTCCCCAGGGCATTCCATCTGCTTCCGCCTTCAATTTCCTGCGCGTCATTACCGACGCTGATAAGCTCTCGACCATATGAAATCTCAAGCTTCTCTTGGCTTACTATCGAGGAAGAAACCCAATGCTTGCTTAGACGTCGTCGAGGCTTCTGTTCCCGACAGGCCAAGGTTTTCCTTTTCCGTTTCACCAATGCCGACCATTTCTTGATTCCACGATTCCGCATGACGATTTCTCTATTGCGTGTCATAGAAAACTGGCAACATTGGTGTCCCTTTAACGCACGAAATCCTAACCTAAGTTCTTGATATGGCTAATTCTAGTGTAAGTGCAAATATATGTGTCGGGATGGACGGTGGTACGAGGATAGTTTGACACGCAAAGGTGGTAAGGAGGGCTGGAAGAGCGCCGCGAAGGTCGGACACCACGTAAATTGCATACCCGATTGCGGTCTACTGAAGAGTGCCGCCCTCCAATGGCTAACTCCCTCCTCGGATGACCGCCAACCCCAAACTGGATCTAACAAGCCAGCGACCACAGGCTAGCTCTAGCTTGCAACAAGGCTGCCACTACCTCCCCTGGGGATTGCCGATGGGTACAGTTCCCCAAACCATGACTCTCCTCTCTTACTCTGACTGTATATCTCCGAGCTATCCGAACACCTTCAAAGCTCATCCTCCTCGATCTGGACATCCTAACAAGCCCGCTTACTTTCTATTTTCTCTCTGTTGAGCTCGGACGTTTCGAGAAAAAGTTCCCTTTAAATTGGACGGCACTCGCTTCGACTCCTTGGCCCTTCCTTTCACCAAACGTACGGTAAGATCGAAGAATTCTCGGAGTGCATAGTAGTAGTAGTAGTAGTAGTAGTAGTAGTAGTAGTAGTAGTAGTTATAGTAGAGTAGTAGTAGTAGTAGTAGTAGTTATAGTAGTAGTAGTAGTAGTAGTAGTAGTAGTTATAGTAGTAGTAGTAGTAGTAGTAATAATAATAGTAGTAGTAATGCATCGTTCGAAACTGCTTTTAAGAACGAACAAAATCTAAAAGAGCTAAACTAGACTAGGTTGACATTCTAATTCCAGTTCGTCGTAAATACGGGATTAAAAAAACGCTACTGCAGTGTGGGCCTTCAACCGGATTCAGATAGCCCCTTCGGGTGTTGGAGTTAAATAAACTCGAGTAGTAGTCATCAGACGAAACGCCTAATTGCTGGAAGCGAGGCTTCGTTAGTGGCTCTTTTATTCTTGGCCGTCTTTCAGTCAACCGTCAAAACCATTCTTAATAGATCCGAGGAGTACTCGTTTTATCTTTTTCATTCTCTCTCTCTCTCTCTCTCTCTCTCTCTCTCTCTCTCTCTCTCTCGCTCTTTACCTTTCCTTTCTTCTCGAACTCTCGTTACGGCGATGTGAAATGAGAGAGCGACGAACAAGGAGTGCCATTTTCTCTTTCGGACGCGACAAACTGAGAGTAAAGATAGCGCTATAGTGCAAGAGCTTAAGCGGATACAGGTGAGAGACACTTCGAGCTCGGTAGATTTCTTATCATCGAGATGGCTTATTATTTTCAAACAATGGCTGTCTCTTTCTTTCCTTCTTTTTTATTTTTTTTCCTTGCTCGCGTAAAGTGAAATAGAAGAGAAATGAAAGAAAATAATACGCGTGTTGCCGTATGAGAAAAAAATATATATAAAAAACGAAAAGAACCAAATCGAACGGATAAATCGAACGACGTGGAGGAAAGAAAAATCGTAAATGCATACGGTGTAACGTAACACAAACAACTGTTAAATATTTTTTCTATAATATTATTCCTCCTGTTTCGTACACGGCATCTCTCCAAATCCGGATAAACCAAGAAAAGTTTTTTATAAACCAATACGTTAATGTATTCTAACTGTCCTCGGTATTCCTATGAAGAACGGATACGGGAGAAGTTTTCTCCTAAAAGTTCGAGAAATCACATTAAATGTAAAGCGCGAAGATTTTCACTAGGTACCTACCCATTTTCTTCATATACACAGACAAATATATATTTACATATGTATGTATATATACATACGCGCGCGCGCGCGCGTGTGTGTACATATATACACACATAACTTTCCGTAAAGTTAAGCCGTTCGAGCTATAAAAAGTACTTTGAGCGCGTCTAAACTGCTGCAAGTTTTAGGAAGAGGAATAGAATTGATATGGACAAAATTCCCTTCAGAAAATCTTCCGATTTCCTGCCTTTCTGTTATCTTATCCGACGATCAGAATTCAAAACTCGAATCAAATGAAATATCATAGTTTTTGAAAATATCGTCGATCAACGTATCTATTGTTTCAACCACGTATGTCGTGGGACATATTTCGAAAAATTCACCAATGGAGAAAACTCAAGAATCCACATCTTCGGTGCTTCATCGAAGATTTTCGAGTATTTCAAATAAAGGAAGTATTCGAGCTATTATGAAAGAGAAGAAGAGATGGAAGAAGAAAAAAAACAAACAGAGGAAAAAAGAAGGAAAAAAGGAAAAAGAAGAAAAAGAAGGTACCGATTTGTGCGAAGGTAGGAGACTGAAGAGCCCATCTGGCTTCCAATCAGAGTGTTGCCACTAGCACATATGTTCACGACACGATGGAGGTGGCGACTCAATCAAGAGGGGTGTTCATCCCTCTCCAGCATCCTCACTTGGCTCACACCGACGACTTTATATCATAATCGAGCTTCGAAAAAGACTCCCTCCGTACTGTAGTCTTATCTTCGCTCTATTCGCATGTTTCATATCTCTCTCTCTCTCTCTCTCTCTCTCTCTCTCTCTCTCTCTCTCTCTCTCTCTCTCTCTCTCCTTCCTTTCTCTCTTTTCCATTTGTGGAAGAAATTTTTCGATCTCTCATCCCTTCAACGAAAATCTTCTTTTAACTTCTTTTTCAAAGCCCTCCTTACAAAAGGTGCTATCTAATGGCGCTAACGGTAGGGTAAGTAATTGCACGCGTCATTGCCGAGAAAATGCATCGGCTTGATACGAGAGAAACGACGTAGTAACTACGAAAAGTAATCACATAAAGGTTCGTATATCTATCTACCGGCATCACATCCTTTCCGAGGAAGAACACACGAAGGGTGAGAGCAATGCTGTAGTAGCTTTAGCTAGTATACTATCGAAGGACCCAAACTGCGATTAACTCCTGGAAGGAACTCCGAGATAAGCGATAAATTGTAATAGAGTCTACGCGTGGAAGTACGTAATTATTGTTCCTTCCTGTAGGAACTGTGAGAACGCAGTTACGTTGTTTCTTTTATTTTTTTTCTTCTTCTTGTTCTCTCTCTCTCTCTCTCTCTTCCTTGCGAGAGAAAGAGAAAAAAAGAGAGAAAAGGAAAGAGAAAGAGGTTTAGTCGTTTAGTCTCGTTTAGAGAAAAGTAGAAAGTTTATTCGAAATAATAACAATAACAATAACAATAACAATAACAATAACAATAACAATAACAATAACAATAACAATAACAATAACAATAACAACAATAATAATAATAACAATATATACTTAAAGTTAACTTTTTATTTTGCGATATTTAATTTTCTTCCGTTTTTTTATTTCACCGATTCCTGAAATTATTAATAAATAAAACAATAATTTTTAATTTGTTCTTCACTAACTTTCGCTTTTTATAACTCGACGAGTTTTACTTAGAATGTAGTCACGTTATTTGTACTTATCTTTCATTACACGCAGTGCAATTAGTGTCTAGGTTAGGATCTATATTATAGTAAAGACTGGCAAAACTCATGTTTCGCACATTTGAACATCGTCGCACAAGTTAACACGTGAAACTGGGCGAATGGACGAACTCGCGGATACTCTAGAAACAAGTGAAGCGGATATAACTTCATAAAGTCTCCTTTGGCATGAATTAAGTTCCTCTTTCTTTTCTTTTGTTGCTAAGTAAAAGAGGAACACTATTGTCTTCTGATTCTTTGTTTTGTCTTCTGATTTTTTTTTCCTCGTCGAAATTAATATTTCAGCAGAATTATTTAAGTACATTTATTCAAGCGCAAGCATTTTGATACAATTGATTAGGTTTTTCGGCATATTTTGAGATCACAATTAATTAAAAACAAAATTAAAAAATAAGAATAAAAATAATGAGTGGATATAATAAATTAGGTACGTGATTTGATTTTTAATATTTCGATTAAATCGATCGCTCGTCGTTTCATTTCTATAATTTAAAATACACTTTACTTAATTGTAAACAAGCAATGTATATAATATACATGTTTCATCTGCTACTGTTTTCATTTCGTTAATTTACAAACGTGAGATATTCGTATTTTCAGAACGATACTTTCGGTGTAACACGAAAATTGTTAACGTACGATATGACGTCACTTGCATCGCATTAACATATAAAATTGACTTTACGCGTTCCACACTTTCCATTTGGTTAGTAGTCTACATAATTTAACAATATTACTTCTCGTAATAGTATTTCAATTATATCGTGCCATCAATATAATGTCGACCGAAGTCTACGACCTACTATTGCTAGCCTCATCAAAATTACGTATCCAAGCATCATCGTTCTCGCTCAATTCGCATATTTTGCATTAATTTTTTCCATCGTGCTTAACGAAGGTCCATCTACAAAATCAGAATGATACTAATGTTTCAATTATACTCAAGCTATTTAGTATCTCGTGGCAGTTTGATAAAACGATTTACGAATAATCCGTTCGGTGTGCAATATGGTTATGCGTGATGAGGATGACTTTTTCTTATTCAGTAAATATACTTTAAACGAGTTAATTAAATTAATATTAACAGACGCGCACATTCCTATCGACTTAAATAAATTAATATTCTTGTTAAATGATATTTCTAGACACGACTATCTCTCGTCTTATTTTACAAATGAACCGTTTATTTTGAAAGTGGTGTAAGACCATCTTTTTGTTTGTAACTAGTTAATATTTAATATCTTAAAAACTGCCGATGCTTTGTCCAATTTACAATTGACTAATAAAAGAAATTGCGTAGGGATTGATTATAAAAGTGACGGAAGTCCAATTTTCATAGACATAGGTGGCGGGGTCATGTGGTTACATTTGTTTTATTTCACGTGTCGAAGATAACATTACTCATTTTATTTTACAATTGACTATATATGAAAATGATGTGTCTATTTACAATCCGTAAATATATATTATTTTAATTAAATTCGCTTAAATTTAATTAAAATAATTTATATAATCAAATTACATATTGATAAATTAGTAAAAACACAATTAGTTAAACACAGTGACAACTATTTCTAAGAACATTCGATTGTACAAGGCACTATATATATTTTGATTTGTCTATCCACAATTTTTATGATGAAAAAAGTTTTTGCCGAAATTCTTATATCGTTTTGTAAATATTAAACGACCATATAATTTCTGTTTCGGACTCGAACGAATCTTATTTTAACGAGTGTAACTCATTCAATATGTAATCGTATCTGAACACTTCCATACAATTTCTCTTATATACTTTAGCTGTGCTTAAAATTCAAATTCGTTGAGAAATTAAGAAATTAAGACGAGGTGTATTTAAAATTTAAAAACTCCTTACTATTTCATGGAATATTTGGTGTGCATCCATTGCTTTGAGTGTCGTTTCGTTACAGTATTGAAAAACTAAAAAACAGCATTCATGTTTCAGTCATTTTGATAATTGATAGAATGAAAGTACCGTTCGTGTCGTCATCACGTTTCAAGATTGCTTGACAACGTTAAAGGACACTCTCTGTGGTTGCTCATTTTTTAACCGCGCGGCTCTTGCATCAACGATTTTCCAATAGATTAAACAGACACCTAAAGAATAATTCACAGCGGCCATACAATCATGGCGTCAACATTATATAAAATGTATACGTGTATATGGCTGCTATGTTGAGAAGTGTAGAAGAATAGTGAGAAAAGTAGTTTCAGTATTCTGGTCTAAGTAATTTTACAAAGAACAAAATTAAAAGATCATAGAACTTAAATGTACCTCGTACGTCACATCACTTGATATATTTGACGATGGTAAGTCTATTAATTACTAACTTCATTCGATCGAATAACAGTAACCTAATCAACTGTCAAACTTTCGCGATTAGACATGCCACGAATAAACGCTCCCTCTCTCTATCTCTCTCTCTCTTCTCTCTCTCGTATTGCATCTAGGAATTAATTTTACGACTGCAATATCACCTTAGTCGACTAAATTATGCAATTCTGTTGTATGCTTATTCATCTACAAAATAGAACTTTGTTTAGTTTTTCACCATAAATGAAACGATCTCGAATGAATGATATTGCATATTGTGATCATATTAAGATCTTATGTGGACATTCAGATTATCTTCTTCCTATATAAATCAAGATAAAAATAATTATCTTTGTAAACTAAAGTGAATGCAGGTTAGTTCGGGTATTTCCTGTTATAAAGAAGAAAGAATTCAAAGGGTTGAAGTGGATAAAATGAGAGAGACAGAGAGAGAAGGAGAGAAAGAGAGAGAGAGAGAGAGAGAGAGAGAGAGAGAGAGAAAGAAAGAGAGACAGAGACAGAGAGAAAAAGGCCAGGATGGTAGGCACGAAGTCGTGCATGGACTCGCGAGATACGAGAAATAATGGTGGCACATATATGGGTACGGCTTGTACACACTCGGTCACATGCATCCAGTTGGAGAGTACAAGAGAAAGAGAGGAGAGAAGAGACAGACAGAGAGAGATAGAGAAAGAGAAAGAGAGGAAAAGAGAAACTGACCACCGAACGGTTCCAATGGGACCTCTACCCGCCAACCCACATCCCATTCTCGTAATAGTCTCGACAATAATCATTTATTGTTCCTCAATGGTGACTGCGAGTCTCGAGAACAGCTTGCCAAGTATAGACAAGAGGACTAGTGTATGCAAATCGAAAAAAAGACAGAGAGTGAAAGAGAGAGAGAGAGAGAGAGAGAGAGAGAGAGAGAGAGAGAGAGAGAGAGAGAGAGAGAGAGAAAGAGAGAGACAGAGACAGACAGACAGACAGACAGAAAGGAGGAAATAGCAATTCGTAGATATCCCGTCGAGATCGTCGCCGTCAACTAAAACGCCTTCGGGTTTTCGAACTTTCCCTTGGATTTTCGTGCGACGAACTTCTGGCCAATAATTGCGCAATTATGGTAGAAATCCGAAATGTCGCCTAATGGTCTGTCTTTGACGTTTTCCTATACCGTGAACCGTCGTATCGATCCTTTTTCGCAAAATACAACTTTACCTTGTATCAACTAAAAAAAATATATATATGTATTACTATTACATCGAAGATCTACATATACAATTCGCAACACTCGATTAAACGCAATCACATTTATATATATTATTTTCTTATCTGTCTATCTATTCTATCTTATTTTTAATTCAATTAATTCTGCTGATAAAAATATACGTATTTGCTTTGAGCAATCATCTATTTAGTGTAAAAATATTCATGTTTTCTAGAAAAAGGATGAAAATATTCTTACTTCGTGTGAATAATCACATCTTTCTTTCTTATTGTTCCTATTTAATTATGCACGTGGTTTTTTTTTAATAATCTGTTCCTTAGTAATAGAGGTAACGCAAAGGAGTAAAAAGTCGTGTCAAAGAATTGTCTATTAAAAGATAATGTATGGATCGATTTGTAGCTAAATCATGAAGAAACGGGTAAAATTCAAATATTAAAGGAAGAGAGTTATTCAAAAAGATAACGAGAAGAATAAACAGGAGTTTGTTATTCGTTCGTACTTAAAGAATAAAGAAAATTATGAAAAACTGTATAAAAGCACTAGTTGGATCTAAAAGGGCTCTTTCGTTAGGAGATAAGAGATCAGTTTTTTCGTTCAGCTTAGAATTCAATTTCTTCTGTGAAATAAATTGAAAATTAAACTTTTTCCACAAAATAATAACAAATGTCTCACAAAATATATATTGTCATAAAAAATTTCTATATAAAGAATTGAGAAAATAGAAAAACATACTTTCCGATATTTTAAAGTTATGAAAGTTAAATGATTTGAATGACAAAAGAAACCAGATAACATATTACCCTTTCGAAAGTTTCTAATTTTCGGTAGATCCTAAAAGCAATGAAGGATAATCCTGTTTTGTTGTTATGCAATAGGAGCCAAATACATTGAGTTCTTAACAAGAAGCTGCAGATATCAAGTTTATCTAACAGAGAAAGACCAGCGTCATCGTTCATTTAGAAATCGAATTTCATGGGAGTCCAAAAGAACCGAAACCAGACCGAAGAGAATCTAACTCCTTTACTTACTTAATATTCCTTTCGACCAGAACAATGACCCTCTCAGATTTCTTTAGGGATAACATCAAATTTTCTTAGCTTATTGTTAGAAAGTACCAACGTATATATCTTGAAACATTGCCTTGTCTCGGAATAAAAATTTTTATTTCAAGCTGATAGCTACGTTATGCAGAAAAATAAAAAGAACACGATTATTATAATTTGACGATAACCTTTAGTTCATGTATAAACTCTTTGTTTTTGTTATTTGAGATCATTATTTACATTAAATTAATCAAAGGTTAATCAGCGAAGTGATCTAAGTAAGAAAGATATTGTTGAACCAGAATATTTGCATTCTCTGAAGATATCAAAAGTAAATTCTACTGAAGAAGAGAGGAGGAGGGTGATTCTCGGTCTATGAAAGAGCGAATTATTAATGCAACCACGTGACATACAATCTCACTATGAGAGAGAAGCATCGAGGCATTTGCATCGACGCATCGCTAATAAACACTCACCGAGCAAACGGTGTATGCACAACGTTTGATTGGGCTGGGCGCGTAATGACGGAGCATTGTCATGCAAATCTTGAGCGGAACCCGTCGCTTATAGCCCTGAGGCCCATTACACCCCGTAGACATTCTCTTATCGCCCTGTTTGCTTCTCCGTAAATAGTCGATTTGCGAATCTTCAAAACTCATTGGCTATCAATTTTTGTTTATCTACCTTTAACAACTTCATTTAAATTGGAATCATAACGTCAAATTCGGATATAAAGCTAACAGAGAAAGTGAACTACGACGCTCAAGTCGATAAATTAACATAATATTAAAAACATTAGAAAAGATTTACTTCATTATCTAAAGGAAGATAGATACAATGATTGCTAAACAATAAAAAAAAAGAAACATGTAAAAAAGAGGTTCGATAAATAATTGTCATATAAAGGGTACTTGTAAAATACGAACAGGTGTGCTTCCATGAGTACCTCGACCTCCTGGGGGTTTTGTATGATTATATTCGAAGAAGGGTGTCTATCGTCCTCCCTTCTTCCTCGCGTCCTAATTCTATTTCAAAATGACAGATTTGCTAGTTGACGTCTCTGTTCAGTACGGAGAAGGGCAATTTAGAAAGCCCTAAAAATCCGGTAGCATCTATTGTAATCGTGTCCCTTGCAATGCGATATTGGTAATTAGAATGTTGTTTTGTGTAACGAGAATGTTCGGTCGAACGATAGGAGACCGACCTTTTGTTCAGTAAATAAAAGGAAAACAAAAAAAAATTAACTCGGTAAATTGCTCTATTCTAGCATGTATCGAACTTCGAACGATAACAGTTACAATCTGTTTTACTCGTGAAATCCAGTTACACGGAAAAGAAAAAAAAAGAGAGAGAAAGAGAGAGAAAGAAAGAGAGAGAGAGAGGAGAGATTTTTTGATCAAGTATTTAGTTAATAAGATGGAATTACTGTACGCGAAGTTAGTGATCTTCTATTTATTACTATTGCTAATTTAATCGTAAAGAAATACAGTAATGACATTATACATTCCTATAAATAGAGACAGAAAGAGAGAAAGAGAGGGGGGGTTTGATTAATCGAAAACGAACTATTGTCAGTGATTCAATACTTTTGTGCCACTGCATTGTATCTTTATTCGTTTTCGTTTTTTTTTTACTGTCTCTTTTCTATACGTACAACAACATATATCAAATGAATCTACATTTGTATGGATGATGGTATGTGTAAAAGGCCACAATAAATACGATTACGACGTGCAACGTTTAAAATAGAAATAGTGCCGTCTTGTTTTTATATTCTTTTTAGCACTCTTTCTTTACTTTTTCCTCTCTCTTTCTCTCTCTCTTTTCCTTTTTCTTTTTCTCCTACTAATATTCGCTTCTATATGTTATCAATAAATTATTGTTGAGTCTAATTTCTTTTTTTGCTGCCGTCATTCAATTCTTTTTGAAAAATAAGAAAGAAATCAATGGATGAATGAATGAATGGATGATGGATGGATGGATGGATGGATGAATGAATGAATGAATGAAAGATTGAATAAATGAATGACATTGATACAGAAAAAAGAGACGATATCAAACGTGTTAACTTCTTTCCTCCTGCAGCGCACATATTTTTGAACATTTTTTTCTCTGTTATAAACCCTTAATGGAGCTGAATAGTTGCATTATTTGAATAAAATAGTGTAAAATTTCGAACACATTTCATTCGTGTCGAGTATACCTGTATATATTGAATGTTCCCTTTATTCCTCGTGTAAATATGTTACATTGAGTATGTGTTAAAAATGATTTTTATGAGAAAAATTGGAAAAAGCTTTGCACGAACTAAAGTTGAGTTTCTTAAGTGAGATAAAGACGAGACAAATAAGAAATATAGAATCGATTCGCCGAGTCGATAGATATGAAGAATAATCGTCGAGAGAAACAAAATGTAATCCTTCGGCCTAGTTTATTTGTATCTACTATTTTTAATTATTTCTCTTCGTAGTTTCGTGCCGGATCGATACTAGTTTATACTATCACGGCATATCTATCAATCAAATTCGTTATCTTCCTTTCTTCTTTCATTCTTTCTCTCTTCCTCTCTCTCTCTCTCTAGCTTTTTCTTTTTTCTTCCTTGCTTTCTCTTTCTCTCAACAGCTACGCTTTCTGCAAAATCCCCATGCACAGGACTAGTAAAATGGATGCGTTTAGATATGTAGGTAGGCGAACTGAAGCCCGTACCCCGCGTATCTGCAATAACAGGATCATGGGCTTATGGCGGGAGCTCAGGGGGTACAATCAATTATTGTTCGCTTCCTATCTACGTCACGCCAGCGTGGAGCATCGGTCGACCAACAACAGGAGCATTCTGAGCTGCACCTACTCGTACAGTTCACGCTGACGCCAGCGAATCAACTAACTACGTGCATAATATAATGCTGATCGTGTCAAAAGAAAGAAATGGGAGGAGAAATAGGGAAAGCTGTTTGACGTGTTAGTTGGTAATTTTTAGACTTTGTGAATCTCGTACTTGATACTAAGAAAACTCTGACGGAGAAATAAGTTACTTCGAATAAATTAGAATCGTTAATGTTAAAAGTGGATTGAAGAATTTTGGAATCCCTTATCATTAATTTTTCTCACTCTCGATAAAGTTTAATGAATTATTATCAAACGACCCGTATATTATTTCTTTTTTTTTTTCAAAAAATATTTTTTATAACGCTTGCAACAGTGTAAATATCGATAGACGGTCGCGACGACGTTGGCAACAATAGCGCGGATTATCGTACGTGAAATGCTGTATAGACCGATCAGGATTGGTTGGTCAACTATATCGTCGTGTGGCTAGGCCGCTTATCTCCGTACTGTGGCATGCTAATCAACGAGAAACTACGCCTACACCTATATGGGCCAAACGTGTTCGGACAGTTATCTCGATTTGTCCAAATAATCCCTGAACAAATCGCCATGGCGGCGATTAACTTCCACTTCGTTTATATTCTGCAGTGCTTGCGTGGCTTGCTCTCGATTACACGTTCCCTCCTTTCTAGCAGACTTAATACGGCCATTTGAGTACCGTTGCTCAGATAGACGAAAACTGTTTCATGTGATTCGCAATTTCAGAAAAATGGAATATATCTTTAGAAATAAACTATAACACAAACTATTTCATTAAAAAATAAATAAAAATTTTGTTAAGAATTACGTATGAGATATCCAAGCTTATTCAAATATTAAAAAATGAGATTATCCTTAATATATACTTAAAAGTAGATATATTATAAAATAATACTAGCAAGATCAAGATCTTGTTACTACAATTGATTAATAAGATATCTGAGATAACATCATGATTGTCAGAGTTTTAATATTTTCAAGATAGCTTCGTAAATCGGAGTATCGATTCGTAGAATGTTATTGTAGAATAAAAATTGAAAAAATTTGTCTAA
This sequence comes from Dolichovespula saxonica, assembly GCA_911387935.1. NCBI lineage: Eukaryota > Metazoa > Arthropoda > Insecta > Hymenoptera > Vespidae > Dolichovespula > Dolichovespula saxonica. Next base: position 12,415,208 of record OU426994.1, on the reverse strand, counting down.
CAGATTCATCCTTAATTTTGCATCTTTAATATGTACAAAAATATCTATAAGTACTTCTTTAATAAGTAAAACAAAAAAATTTCGAAAGAACCCTTCGAAAAGGATTCGAATAATTTTCGAATACGTTTGCAAAGCAAATCGAATCTTTTTTCCAAATAGCATCTCTTTCCTTTAGCGGAAATGAATAGCGAGTTAGCAGGAAGTAGAGATGGAAAGAGGAAAATCGTCGTCGTCGTTGTCGTCGTCGAGTGACAAGGTGCGGCAGTTGGTTGTTGTGGCTGACACCTCGTTTTCAGTTTCCGGCAAAATGAGGGGAAAAGAATGGAAAAGGAGTGAATGTTTTATTTAGAATAAGACAGAAAGAGAGAGAGAGAGAGAGAGAGAGAGAGAGAAAGAAATAATATATATGTATATACATATAGAAGCAGAAGAAAACGAACTCTTCCATCCTTCTAAGGCACGAATTCCAAATGTCTTTTATCTCGTTCCGTGCTCTGATTATGCGTCAGTCGCTTAGCAGGAGACGATCGAAAAGAAAAATAAGGAGAGACATAACGAACTATCGCGGAAGAATTTAAGACGCAACGACGTGATGTTAGAAGAAAAGAGAGAAAGTGAGAGAGAGAAAGAAAAGAGAGAGAGAGAGAGAGAGAGAGAGAGATAAAGAGAAATATCTCGTGCACGCGACGGTAGTTCGCCGTCGAGCGTTTAAGTTCAGAAGCTCAACAGAAGGAGGGTGAAGGTGAAGGAGGTAAAAAAAGGATAAAAGAAGGTGGGAAAAAGGGAATAATATCGTCCCAAGACGAGATCCTTCCGGTAAACTCCCTCGTGGCGCATCTCCCGCCGCTTTTCTCGAAACGAAGAGAAAATTGGAAGAGACTGGAGGCGACTGATTCCACGTTGGTACTGGTACTAGTACTGGTGGTGGTGGTGGTGGTGGTGGTGGAAGTTGTTGAAAGAGAGGTGCCATGGAAGAGAAGGAGAATTAGAGGAAGATGGTGGGAAAGCGGGGAACTTGGCTGCAACCCTCTCCGCGTTCCCAGCGACTACCCTGTCTGCTATACCGGCAACTCCCTCGAGAGACGACGCGGCGGCTTCTTCGATGTGCCAGGAGAAGGCGGCGGCCTCGCGAATGAAATTTCATTTCAGGAGCGCCGTAATCCCGGAATTGTTACTTGACTTCGTTCACAGAACGAGAGCATGAAGGGGATCTTCTCTAAATTCGCCCTGTAATCGGTGAGATCACCTTTTCCCCTTCTTTTCTCTCTTTCTCTCTCAAACAATCCACAGTCTTCTACTTTCTCCTAGACCCTTTAGCGGAACACGAATCCCTTATTGTCCGGTACACCTGCGTTTTCGATTGGCTCAGAGATATTAAATGAATATACGATAAGAGGAGTTCTCCTAAAAGTTTAAAGGAGGATCTCGGTGTTTTAACAATCGACTCGATCGACGTAATCTACAAAGGGGAATCTAAAGTATCGTTCCTTTCAAATAAGTAAGCTACGTTATGTGTCCTTAGCGTACACAAATTACAACACGATTTAATCGGACTACTTCGTACCGAATTTAATTTTAAAATTAAAACTTTGAATTTCGTTTCTTGATCACAAACGTACTTACTTCCTTATTAAATTTTAATAATGATCAACTTGTATATTTTCGTTCGTAAACGATAGTTACAACATAGTTTTTAAAAATCTTTTATTATCATTTCGGAACTCATGTAATTTGATTTATTTTTAACGAAAGATAATGCGAAAAGATGATACTAGTTCGGTGTCATTGATTCATATCGCGCGGTTATTAATCATATAACGAGGAAGAATTATTATTATCGGTTTGAACGCCTTCGGGAAACTTGGAATTTCGTGGTAATTACTCGAGAACATTCGCGAAGGAAATTTCCTTTCTTCATTTATTCGCTTATAACCACCGGACCATATTCTCAACCGAGCAATCCCACTCCGGTAACCCAATTTTCGGTAAGAGATTAATCGTATAATTCACAGCCGGTCGACGTTGGAGACGGCGACCGATAACGGCAGTATCCGTAAATGCGGGCCAAATAGTATTATACCCAGATTCATATGAAATAGAGAAAGAGAAAGAGAAAGAGAAAGAGAAAGAGAAAGAGAAAGAGAAAGAGAAAGAGAAAGAGAAAGAGAAAGAGAGAAAGAGAGAGAGAGAGAGAGAGAGAGAGAGAGAGTGAATCAACCTTTCTTATGATTTTGATCGCTTTAAAAGACGAGATTTGAAGGATGAATCGAGCAAAGCACAAAAGTTAACTCCCAGAGTCTTTCACGATGAGCGTTAATTAATCATTCGTATCTAAAATTTATGAGATCGATCCGATGTTACTATTCTCGTTGCTAGTGATGAAGGAGGATTTAATCCCTTCAGGATTGATTACAACCCTCGACATTATCGCTTTCTCAATAAGCGATATATCGAATCCTCGTGGGAAATTTCATACATTATCGGCTTCATTTTTTTGTTTTTTTCATGTAATCATTTTATCGAGGTATCTTTGCATTATTAAACGTTAGCTATGAGATATTCATCGGATAAAAAAGATATTAATGATTGCTCAATTTGCAAAAATGTTTATTTAGTGATAATAATTTAAATCTTATTCGTGACTTCACAAATTTCAAAAAATCAAGCTAAACTCTATCTTGATGTCAGATTGTTAGAGTTGTAATAAAAGGAAGAAATATCATATATAGAGACAGATAGAACACACCATTTGAGTGGGGAGAAAAAGAGAGACAGAGGGAGAAAGAGAGAAAGAGAGAGAGAGAGAGAGAGAGAGGGCGAGAGTTTAGAGCTTGTGACTAGATGACTTGTCAACCTACAAGAAAATTGGGTTTTACAAACTTGTTTCGAGAAAAGAATTGGAGGGAATTGTGGACGAGGGACGAGTATCAGAAGGCAGGTTAGAAACAAGGTAGGTAGAAAGTAGAAACGAAGGGTATAGAAAAGGAAGGAGAAGAGACCAGACGAAACGTATATAAGAAAGTGGATAGGAAAGGAGGGCTGGATTCTCGCGTAGGAAAAGAGTACGAGTACGATAAGGACGAAAGGAAATGGGGAGGTGGTCCCCTATTCCTTATACACGAAAGAGAAGCAATGGGGGAGAAGAGGTACGCCTGAAACCGACTCGGAGCGATGCAAAGTCGCAGGAACCTCTGTAGAAGACACCCTTGGTCCTCTTTCTCCCGATTCCTTCCATCCCCTCTCCTTCGTCTCCACCTCCATCTACTAGCACCCAACCTACTCCTTACTCCTTACAAAGAGAGACGCAAATTGCCTCGGAACTTAGTTTCGTCGAATATAAAGGACTTTCCGATTACGTTACTCGTACTCCGTGATTGATCTGAAATGACGACTGTGAGAGTAACTCGACGTGACCTCCTTCCACTCCCACACCTCTCCATTTCGATTCTTCTTTCAAAAGTATTCGCCTTTCTTTCTTTTTTTCTTTTTTTCGGGTAGTACCTATTCTCGTTTCTCTTGAAGGACATACGCATAGACTTAGGCAAGAGCTACGGGATTATCCGGTGTCTCCGATTCTTCTTACGACCCTATAGGTATCTATTCGATGGCACCCAAGAAGGCAAGAGAAGAGACGTAGAACATCCTTCAGGTCCAATCGATTTTCCGAATTTTCCAAACTATACGTCAGGATAGGAAGGAAGGGTCGTGTAGAGACGATAGTCAAACTCATGTTACTCAATTCGAAAAAGTCTGGACATCGGTAGCCTGATAAGCCCCTCATCGTCGTTGACACGCGTCGTCGATAAAAAGAAGTCGCATATGTCACGTTAGGACATTTATTTAAATAAGCTCTGCAAA
>OU426994.1:12251350-12403850 GCA_911387935.1 Dolichovespula saxonica | reverse complement strand
ATAGAGTAATTAAATCGGTGACGGAGCGTGTTAGTGCTTTCACCGAATGTACCCGGCTAATTACCAGTTTACGCCGAGCCAATGGTACGACCAGTGATAGGCGATTTGTCTGTCCATTTCTAATTGCGCGATTCGACGTGCGATGTGGCCATGCGTCGTAGCTCCTATGATGCGTACACGTGCAACGCATAACCGTGCTTGAATTAAGATTAACCGTCGATTCGTTATAATCGATTCGACTGTTCGTAAGTATCGAAAATCGATTCAAAAAATAAATCGGATCACACGCGACCTATTTATTTTTATTATTCACGATTTATACCTTACAATACGCACATTTGTTTTTTGTTTTTTCTCTCTTTTTTATTAATATTCCGTTCTGCATCATATAATAGTATAAGCAAAAGTATCCATTTATCTATGCTAGAAATATGTCTTGTTTGAAATTGCAATAGTAATTCGTTCATACTATAAATCGACGAGTTCAGTAGGAGAAGAATCGTTCGTATCGTCCTTTATCTCCAAATATCATTTCTCTTTACACAGGCACCTTGGCTGATTCGAAATTGGTCCGTAGCACGGCTAACACCAGACGAGACTTAGAAGTGGATGGAGGGAACAGACACGAATAAAGTGTCGATTTTCCGAAAAAAGGGACAGAATTAGGAGGCTCTAGAGTTGGCGATGAGCCAGACAAGCAAGTTTCCGATATGCAATTCCGCTTTATTTCCGGATCGTTTGGTACGATCGCGCGCGCTTCTGTGAGGGCTAATGTAATGGAAATGGTGTAAGCCCCACCCTATGCATATTATTGTGCCACTTCCATGTTCCATCGTTGCAATGCTAATAATTGTTATGGCCCAATAGAGTGCAATTCGGTGGTGCGGCTTTCGGCTTGCGAATCACCCAATACGGCATTGAATAAATTGCAACTGTTTTCCATGGCTTGGACCGATTCGTTTCAACTAGGCCGATCGGTCTATGATCCAAAACGATATCGACTCGATTTTCGTTTCGATGCATCCTGCACCCCGTCGATCCTCGGCTATCTCTTACTCTCTCTCTATCTCTGTCTATCACACTCAGTTCTCACACTTCTTCCACCAATCGAAATTAATTCGACTTTTGCACATTCGTGGCGCCGATTGGAATTTGTCGCATGTATTGAGTAGGATCAAAACTGTTAGATAAAACGTGTGGTTTCTCTCTCGTCACTGATGAAATTTCACGTTGCAATTTTGAAAATAATATCATTTTTGTTTCTTAACAGTCTTTCTTTTTTCCTTCATACTTTTATCTCTTCCAATTTCCTATAAACACGCTTAAAAGCTCCGTCAATTTTCAACTTCATTCTCTTCGAAGCTTCCACGAGAAGTACATGGAACAAAAGAAATAAGGTGGGGATAGTGATAGCAAGCGGTCGTACTCTCGATCGTAAAATAAATTTCAAGCTTCCACTTTCTTAATACCGAATACGAAGTCCACCGTTACCGCTCCCATGCAAAATATTTTCTCGAGTTAAGTCCGCGGGAAAGCGCCGTTAGAATTTGAAACGCAAATGAGAAACTCTACGCGCGTCTCGATAGCATCGAAAATCTTGAGAGCACGGAAGGGGTGCTGCTGCTGGTGGCGATGGCGATGGTGATGGTGGTTGGTGGAAAATCACTTGCTGTTATGGCAACTTCGAACGGCTCTTGTATATGGCAGATGTTGCAGATTTTATTTTCTTGCGAGCGAGCGAGAAAACTCGGTTGCCTTGCTTCGTCGTATAATCGTGAGTTTTTGGTATGTACGTAGATGTTAGTTCTCTCTCTTTCTCTCTCACTCTCTATCTCTCTCTTTTGTCCTCCAGTCATGTAAACGAGGAGATTTCATGTTGTGTAACAAGCTACAAGTAAACGCGTGGGAGGAGAAGAAGCGTATGCCACGGCGGTGTGCCCGGCCCAGTCGAGCTCGGCCATTGGTTTAACGAGCGCGTAAAAGTTAAAACAGTAAGTGCCTTATAAATGCGCTTTTCCACCGCTCCTTCGAACGATATCGTACTTTATAACTGTTTCTCTTCTTGCATTTTTAAAGAAGGAGGGAAAAAGAATTCTTATTTTCCAGCGAATGTTAAAATCTGATGATCATGGATAAAACGAATCGATGAAATAAATAAAATCAAATTTTCGTAATACTTGCAATTACGTATTAATTTCGTACAACTTGAAATTATTTTATTTTATATTATTTATTTATACAATATTATATATAATATTATTTATATAATATTATTTATTAATCAATTTAATTTTTTATCCTATATTGAAAATTTTTAGATATTTTTGCATATTCGTATTATCAAGTATCGATCCGACGATCCCGCCATGAACAGCTCAAGAGTTACATGAACTAACTACCGGAAGTACTTAAATATCGCTCACCTAAACAGGCTTGGCACCTTCCTTTATTATACCTCAATTTTAAAATAAAAAATAAAATTTTACGATGTCCACATACATGGATTATTATCGTCACTAGAATCTTCGAACTTACTGTTGGAAAAATCGAAGTTGATCTATATTCTCCTTTGGTTGCTACCCTATGTCGCTTCCGTCTAGAATGGCTCACCCTTCTTTTTCAACGAAAATTGTTACTAACTATTTCAGTCTCCCTGCCATGTTTAAATCAAACTTCCTAAGATTTTCACAGATTCGACCGAGCATTCTCTCTCATTTCGTTGTCCAACAAACCTACAAGACATTCCTGACTCGTTAAACAAATTACTCAGTTACACGACACTTAGAAAACACTCGCTGTCCTATCCATTTCGGTACTTATCATTATACAAACTATTTGCCCTAGTAAGCCTGGGAAGCGTTACGAATATGACATCTGTATTTATTAAACTATACTACGTCCGTTCAGTCCCGTTGCGACATTATCAAACAAATTTAAATTGATCACAAAAGATCGACTTGATAGAGAATATTTCAGAAGGAATATCTTCACAACGAGATATCGCAAAAACGCAAAAAATGAAGGAAATAACGCTTCTCCAACGATTTGCAAATTATAAATCGGACTGGACTTACCGAGGCGAAAAGAAAAGTAAGAAATCATAGACAATAGTGGGAAGATAGAGAAAAGGAAGATATCTAGCATTGTTCGATGACAATTTATTTATTTTTCTTCGGTCAAAGTTTTTCACAAGGAGGAAAAAGCGTCAGGGAGGCGGCTAGACAAACAAAGGAAGAGAAAAACATTTTATTACACAATTAAGCCCAATGACGGCAATATTTTAGGCTGCGATAAGAAAAGAAGAAACAGTCAACGGAATTCTGCGAAAAAAGGGAAAAGAAAGCTGGAAAAATAGATTTTAGAAATGAACGGATTTGTGCGGTAAATAAAATATTTAATTCTATACTCCTATAGGAAATGTATAAAGAAAAACAAAGGAATAAATCTCAATGTGAGTCATTTCGTAACAAAGTCTAAAACAATCGAATTCTAAAATATCAATAATTTACTTCGATGCTATTTGATATTTCCCAAGATCGGAGTAAACTTTGAACTCGGAAGAAAATCGCTGATAGACGAAGCGATACGAGTGGAGGCTGTAAAGACTCCCATGTTCATAAAACATTTATGCGATCATAAAGGCAGTTCATAAAATTTATACGCGTAGATGTAGTCGCTAAGCTATCGTACGTGGATCCTAGAGACACTCTGCCCAGCCGGTTCACGGTATTATCACTTTTACAACTAGATATTATATTACTCCTCCGCTACGAACTAGCTACTAAGTTATTTCTCTCATTAAATTTCCTACGAGCAGATAGAAAGTAGGCAAAGATCGCGAAGAAAGGAGGAATAAATTAAGTTCTTATCGATCGTTAAATAAAAATAAAGACAAACAGCAAATAGCAAAAGCAAAAACAATAAATAGCGTTTCTACGAACGTATTTAAAAGAAAATTTTTCAAACTTTCATTATCGTTTCCCGTTAATCGGGAAGAAATTAAAAAGAGAGAAAGATATAAAAATATTAAGATAGCAACAATTAAAGGAATGTATCGTAATGGTGTCGAGATCATCATCGTTTTATTCGCAGACGATCAAGGTTCAATCGAAACGGATTGTCCCGGAGTACATTCTAATGGGCGTTTATAGTCGGAGGTATTCCAATAATATAAATCCTCTTGGTTATCGCGTCAAATTTATTGGAGGATATTATCGAATGTCGATTATCGCGATAACATCGCAACTGCACGCACATGACCCCTGACTTCCAGGGTCGGTGGTTCATTGGGAGAATGTAGCGTAACGCACTGGCTAAACCCCACGCGTACTCGCGGTAATACGATTATTTATTGCAAAAACATTATTTATTGTTTGATGATCCTTCGGGCGAACGATTCGTTATTGTTTTGTCGGCGAAATTTAACGGCCCACCTGGAAAATCCGGCCGGCCGATTCGATAACGCTGTTCGAATCGAACGAGTTATCCGTTATCACGGGAAACGTCACTTCGAACTTCGAAGATTAACGTTGGACTTAAGGGAATTGCGAAGCGGATAGTTACGACTTATTTCAAGAATCAAACTTTTAACTTTCCATTAAAGTTGCAAGCAACAAATGTAAAATACTACGTACGTTCGAATATTTATACCGTTTATATCGAAGTGGATAACTTAATGAGATGCGAAATCGTACCTCGTAAAAGATATATTAAATTATCTAAAATTATGGGACTGGGATGTGTTATTAAACAGAGTTTCTTCCAAATGTATCTGAACAGACAGAGGGATAAGTAAGCATTTTCTCCTGCTTATCGGATAATTACGAGGATGGGCTCCTCTGGATAGCCACGGATTGGTTCTAGGGCAATGATTCTCTCGTAGACGAGCGGAAAAACGAGAATAAAGTAGAAGGAGGAGAATGAGAAAGAAAGAAAAGTTCAAGAAGTGAATCGTTAGAAAAAGTCAGGTTGGATCAGGCTGAGAGTCCGTGCAGGACGACGAAGGCATTAGATTAGCGTGATCTCTAGTGATAACGTTCTCTCCCTCTTCGCACTCTCTTCCCTCGTTTCCGTTAACTTCTCTCCTGTCTCGTCTCTTTCTTTTTCTTCAACCTCTTTCACTCGTCGTTCTTTCGTCGTTGGTCTCAGGAAACGTCTGGTCGATCCTAAGAAAATAAAGAAAAAGAAGGTACAGGCATCTTAGCACGTTGCTACCATGCAATTACTGACCTCTCAAAAGAGGAGGGTTGTGGGTGCAACTTTTGAAAATCTCCTATTAGAAATAACAGTCCCATGGGCGTACGTGTTCCGAACATTCTGGCAAATTGGAATCCACGCTTTGAGTAGAAGAAAACGTATTTCTTCTCAAGAATACGAACGTTTTTGAAACGTTTCTGACCCTTGCGAATATATCTCCTTTTCTTTCCCTTTAATATCTATAATTTGTAAGTAGATGTCAAAGGAGGAAAATGAGAAAAGAAGAAAAGAAAAGGAAGAAGAAAATACTAATAAAAAATCTTCATCAATGACGTTTGAATTATCGAATTATCGGATCGATAACAAGTACCTAGAAGATAAATTCCTTGTCTAGCGTTCCTCAAATACTATAGAACGATCCAGCTCATAGACTCTCTTCACTTTCTCGTTGTACCGACGATAGATAGTTACTACATCCTCTTGCCGTCTCCGGTACCAGCAAACTCATTTACCCCGAGTGGCGGCTCCTAACAATGCGAAGCGACGGACAAAACATCGACCGTGACACCATTAAAGCGGCCATTGTGGAAGGTTAATGCGACTCGTAATCACTTCAGTGCTGTTACGCACTTCTACTATCAGAGATCGGTGATAAAGTCTGTTTGCATTCCTCTAATTAACTGCGACAGTATTGTCAATTACAAACCATTCAACCGATTCGTGGAAACACGTCTTTGTCGTATATGTATATACAGATGCGTCCAATTTTATCAGAAAAAAAAAACTTTACAATCGATTGTCTGAAAAATGTTACTTTCTCGTTCACATTCATTCTCTTTGCAAATTTGTAATTATTTGTGTTTGCAAAATAATCGAATGAATTTCTGTTTAATCTATTTTTCATTCGTTCTTCTTTACGTACTGCACAATTATTATTTTTCGTTATATCCTACATATGAATATAAAATAGTGTAGAAGAGTATTGTGTTTTGAAAGTACACGTATAATTTCTAATAATCATTAATTCGAGGCTTTCGTGCGAAAAAGATGTCAAGATTAAGAGGCGAGAAATTTCAATGCTTCGAAGTGTGTTTGTTTACATGTGACATCAAAAAACATTTATAATTGGATCGCATAAAGATTTCACTGATCAAGAATGAATAAGAGAGAGAGAGAGAGAGAGAGAGAGAGAGAGAGAGAGAGAGAACCCACATTCTTAGAACTGGAAAAAAAGAAATGAATCGGTACTTCGATACTGTCTCTCTGCAATTGTGTCGAATAAGAGAGATTAAGGAGAAAAAGAAATAATATGTCCGAGAAAACAATCGTAATTTTCGAAATAAGTGATGCAATATCGATCTACCTAACAAGCGGATGGAAGCTCGTTGAGCAGGAATAATAGAGATTATTAACATAAGAAAATGCTAGAGAATTGTAATGAGAAAAAGAAAGATAAAGTTAAAGAGAAAGAGAGAGAGAGAGAGAGAGAGAGAGAGAGAGAGAAAGACCGTAAAATAAACAGAGATTTCATTCTGTATTCGTTACGGCTTTGAGCGAAAATAAATTGGATCATTAGTTCCGAGTCAAGTCAAGTTGGGTCGAATTGAGTCGAGTCGATATTATTAAATAAATACGGATAGAAACAAACAAACCAGGTCCGAGAAATAGTGGCGTATCATCCCACTCGGGTTTCTTCCTCCGTCCTTTTATTAATGATGATCTCCCTTTCCTCTCTCGCAAAAATACAAAGAAACGATCTCGACTTGCTTTCCGTGCATTGACTTCAAGAGGGAAAGTAAAATAAAAAGAAAGGTAGAGAGAGAGAGAGAGAGAGAGAGAGAGAGAGAGAGAGAGAGAGAGAGAGAGAGAGAGAAATAAAAAAATGATGATATCGAGCCTTCATGTAATATATAGTAGAATCGAAAACAACGAGCTGCAATTTATGCGATATTCTCTTGCCCTTTGACATTCATCATGATAAAAAGGAGAGACACGTAACCCGTGTTTGCTTCTAGAGTCTCGGAAGAAGGAAGAAAGAAGGAAGGTAAGAATAAATAGGACAAGGAATTGTAAAAAGCGAGAAAAAGGGGTGGAGAAAAGGAGAAAAGAAAGAATGAAAGAGAGAGAGAGAGAGAGAGAGAGAGAGAGAGAGAGAAAGAGAGGAACGACGCCCAACGGAGATCTTGGTAATGGTCGCCAACCGAGGGTCAATTTAGACTTCAAAGAGTTTCCAGAGCGCAAAGGATGTATAAAAGGAGAAGTAGTAGTCTGGTCTCGTTCATCCAGAAGAGTTCCACCTCAACGAATTATTGGTTGTGTCTATATACGAACCATGCCAGCAAGCTCACTCTATTATTTCTCAATAAATTCTCGACACTTAAAGGAGCATGAAAGGGAGAGAGGGAAAGAAAGAGACAGAATTTTCTCTATTCTTCTTCTCATCCTTTTTACCCCTTTCACTCCTCCTCTTTATCCCCTCGATCCCAACTACCTTCCATCTTCGCGCCTGATGTGCACGCGCGAGAGCCTGGTCGAAGTTTAAAGTGGTTTTAAAGTGTCATCGCGCACACATTCTCTCTTTCTCTCTCTCTCTCTCTCTCTCTCTCTCTCTCTCTGCCTTTTTCTTTTTCTCTCCCCCTCTCTCACTCCCTTTTTCTGTGAGTGGACGACGCCATCGACTCGGCTCCTTTCGTCTCGTCGTATCGATAAACTATAACGAGACAAATAGATGTGGGAGTCCGCCGACATTCGTTCTAAAATTTCTTTTTCTTTCCTTTTTCTTCGTTGTCCTCTTCATCGTCTTTTACTTCTTCTTCTTCTTCTTCTTTTCTTCTTTTTCTTCTTTTTCTTCTTCTTCTTCTTCTTCTTCCTCTTCCTCTTCCTCTTCCTCTTGCTCCTACTTCTACTCCTCCTCGTTATCGTCTAACACGATCACTTTTATCTTCTATACGCCTCCATTACCTCAAACCCCTCGTCTCACCATCCAACTATTCGTCCTTTTAACACAGAACCGAAACCGAGGAAGAAGAGAAAGAGAATCAAAGTTTTTTGTAACTACATGTGCCTGAAACCATCCCATTTTCTTCTCTTCGTCCCTTCCACTAACCTTCACGAATAAATACTTGCTTTGGGTCGAGTCGATAGATATTAATGAATCTTCCATCTCCTATCTTTCCTATCTTTATCGAAGTTTTCCCTCTCAGTCGGTAAGAAAGAATCGATTTGTATCGAACTTCGAACTCGTTTCCTTCTCATTTATTCGATATTGATTCAGTCATTCTTCGCTTATTTTTTCTCTTTTTCATTTTTTTATTTTGAATTACTGACAAAGAGGAAAAGGACTCTATTCTTTTTCTTTTTTTATAGATTAAAATGACCATGCACGCGCGGGACGGGCGTAAAGTGCGTTTAGAGAACATACAAACTCTTTCCGGCATGTAACACACGGAACTTCTTTTTTCATGCGAATGATGCGAACAGCTTGTAATTCAGGAAATCGCGAGTAAATTAATCTATTAGCGACTAGATCAGAATGAATTTTGACAGTTTCATAAGCCAACTTTTTGAATTCGTATTAACGTCAGTCCGACGTTCTTAACTTTATTACGAAATATTGTGTTTAGCCGCGTTTCATCATATAGACCGCACATCGACCAATCGAAACAATTAATTCAATTTCAATGACTTCATTAGAAGTATTCATAGCTAAAGAGTCGCACAAAATTTATTATATAACAATCAGTTATCCTGTCTCCCTCGTTTCCTTCTCTCTAGGTATTTCTTTGACATTTTTAAATTGAAAACTAGAACTGCAAAATGAAAGAGTATTAAATAAGATTAGCCATTTATTTGCATAATTAGCTAGTCTCTTTTTCTGCTCTCTCTATCATCATCTTTTTTTTTCACTTATTTTTGATATTCTCTTCACGTCTATTTCTATTTTTATGACCTTTTCTCTTTTTTAAATTGTTTAAATTATCTAATCTATTATTATATAAGTATAATATAATATAATATGTGTGTGTGTGTGTGTGTGTGTGTATGTAAAGATATATATATACATTTCTAATTTTTAAAATTATTATATAAAAGATTGTCAACACTGCTTCTTTCATTTTTCTCCTCATTATTTTCTTTTATACATCTTTTTTTTTTCTTCTAGCTTCTATTTTATATAATTATTGTATCATTATATATATGTATATAGTGTGTCCTAGAACGAATGGAGAATTTATCAAGCATATTAAAACAATAGCAAGAAGTTTATTATAAACATATTTCATATTTGACTTTGTTTTCGAATTATAAGGAATTTTGTATTGCAATAATTCTGCAAATTGCAATAATTGCAAAAATAAAAGAATAGAAAGTGAAAGACCTATTGTCTCGTTTGATCATTCGGCCGATTTAAATCCAATGGATTTTTACTCATGTTTTTTGAATTCCATTGTATACGAAAAATTCATTGATAGTTTTGAAATTCTGCATGAAAAAAATGGAACAAATTTTACATCAAATCCGAATAACATTTGAATACATAGACAGTGTAAAACAATCATTGGTTAAAGACATTTGCGGTTATATATTCAGATCAAGGAAGACATTTCTAAAATTTCGTATTTCGTTTTTTTCTTTTCATAAATCATTAGAAGGTTTATGTTATGCTCGACTCCACTACTATATTATTATTATTACTATTATTTTAAGAAGTAAGAGATTGTATAACAGTACATGTACAGATAACACACAAAACACATTTCCCTCAATTCCAGTTATCCTAAAATCTCAGGTCGTAGCATTCCCACTACTCCTATTCTTGGGATAGAACCTTCAATAATCAAGAAGAAATAACTCTAAACATAATTTATTCATTAACGGATATTATAATGCTTCAATATTTACTTTCACGCATCGATCTTTCTACATCATACAAATTATAATTTTTATTTCGAACATTTCCAATTTCCTCTGCGGAATACTTCTTACGATCGTAAGATGTAATAATTTATGTTAATCATTTACTTATTTTTATTTTGTATTTCACACTTATTCTTTCTCCATTAGCTTATTCTTTCTGTATTCTACATTCTTTCTTGTATAGATTAGATTTTCTTCTGTATTGTTTTATACTACTCACTTAATATTTATATTTTGTAACTTGTATTATTTTCTGATTAAATCCTTACTTTATTATATTTGAAACCAAATATTCTCTCTTTTTCTCTTTCTCTTTCTCTTTCTTATTATAGTCTTTGTTTTATATTTACTCATGTCTATTACTACCTTTGTGTATTTATCATTTATCCTATTCATATTCGTACTGGATATTTACTTATCCTTCTCAATCTAATTGTAAATAACTATGTACACTGGTATTCTGTTTTTCTAACTAATTCTTTCTCATGAACAACCTTTTATTGACACTTTGTTATAATCTCTCTAATTTATCTAGGTATCTCTACTATATATACATATATATATATATATATATATATATATATATATATATATATATATATATATATATATATATATATATTATTGGAAATTGCTAATTAATATTTTCTCTACTTTTCTCAACACAGTTATAGGCATTAAATGAATGTATTTCTCTCTACCTCTCTCTCTCTCTCTCTCTCTCTCCCTCTCTCTCTCTCTCCCTCTATCTCACCCTCTCTCTCTCTCTCTCTCTTTAATACCCAAATATCTGTCCGTATAATATTTTTCATATTCAAATGATAATTAGAATTCCCACGCGAACTCGCATGAAAGTTTAAAGGTATTTCATTGAATCGCGCTTAATTATCTTCACAAATTTAAAATTTAAAATTTTTACTTCATTATTACATTCCTTTCGCAATTTATTTTTTTTTTTTGTAACTTTTATTATCCATTACTTTTTCTCTTATATTCCCTCTACATGAGTTATATATCTACACACAAATCATCATATAATATGAGAAAAAAGATTTAGTAAAAGAATGAAAGAGAAGAGCTGTTGTAGAAAGAAAGAGAGAGAGAGAGAGAGTGAGAGAGCCAGAATAATGATGGTGTAGTACTGGACCAACAGATGGCGGATGGTGTACGTGATTCGTTTAGGGAGATTAATAAAATAATTTGTAACTTGATTCTAATTAATAATACGCAAATAATAATACGCAAACACTCAACGCGTTTCTTAATATACTGTTTCAAACGACTTATTCGCACGAAAATTATGATCGAAAACTTAGAATAAATACAGGAACGACGTTTTTCAAATTTTTCAAATTTTTCTCATGCTACTTTTCAAATTCAAGTCTTTTTTATCTTCACAAGGAGTTGTACAATAGAAGACAACCGACACATACTGACGAATTTCTGATAATTCTGAAATTAATTATATAATAATACAGAAAGCAAATATTTTGTTTGTATCACGTAAATTTTGATACGAAAAAGGTGACGAACGGACATTTTTTCGAGAGCGTGCGTGGCACATGGAGTAAACTCATATATATGTATACGCATGGTTACAACATTTTTTTATGTTCTCTCTCACCCTTTCCCTCACTCTCTCTCTCTCTCTCTCTCTCTCTCTCTCTCTCTCCCTTTCTGTTTCGTACATTCTCTCACATACTTTTTTTCTCCTCTTTTATATTATTTTTTTGGTCAAACCCACTGTCACCAGTCTTTTCACTCATTTCCCGCGACCCACGCCTTTCATAAAAATTGAACAAGAAATTCTATCGTTCGAACGTGTTGAATTCGAAACAACGAAACAGACTGTGTTCAGCAATCAATTTTTCCATGGATGTTTTCGAAATTGACTCAGTTATTACGTGGAAAACATATTAATAACGAGTATAAGTGTATACGATTTTTGAAATCTTTCTTTTTGTTCCGCGTTATCCCACAGTCACAGTTCAATTCGTAAGTAGTTCATTAAATTTATCAGTTACGTTTACGAACATGAAAACATCATCGCATCGTTTTGTTATGTCTGCAACCACCTACACAAACTTTCTTCATAGATACCAAAAAAAACTAAAAGTACGACACGAAAGCCCTGTTGCTTTTAATTCTATATCATAAAAAGAACTTTAACCTAGCTTTTATCTTTAATCTTTTCTTACTTTTTCCTGATATTATCATACATATCGTCAGAAAGTATATCAAATGGACAAAACCCTAGTGAAACATTCGTACGTTATGGTACTCATATCGAACATTTTCTACATTTAGAAGAAATAAAGCTACTTCTTTACGAAACAATAATCCTTCATTACTATACTAACAAGCGATACTCAAATTCGTCTGCACAATCTTAACAGATTGAGTCGAATTATGTAATACTGTTCGATCGATTAAAATTGATTAGTTTATCTTAATAAATATAAGGGAAGGATTCCAAAAATTGGTGATAAAGGCCAACAAATGCATCGTTCTTCCAAGGACTTTGCGAATTTAAATGACTTCCTATATTTCTCTCTTACACACGATCTTATTGATTCCCTTTATCGTTCTCCTACATGTGGTTTATTCTCGTCTTTCATTCTACTATACCGATTCTCTTTTCTCTGATAAAGATTTCCTTTATTATGAGTCTTTGTTTCTCCCCCCTCTCTTTCTCTCTCTCTCTCTCTCTCTCTCTCTCACCCTCTTTCTTTTCTCCTCTCCCTTCCTAACCTCATTTCCCTCGTCTTCTATATAATCTGTAGGCTAGATAACTCTCTCTCTTTCTCTGTCTCTCTCCCTTTCTTTTTGTCTTTCTTTCTCCACATTTGTAGCTCCGGCTTGTCTAATATATCGCCCCTTGTAATTGCCCTGCGATAAATTAATACGATTTCGCACGCATATGTCGCACGATATATAGGGCCATTGTTTCAGTGCCGTGAGTAGCCTCAAGGAACGAGAGGCTATGCGGTATGACGCTTTTACGCGAGATTGAGGTTCTTAAGTATCAACTCTTGATACTCCCGTGTTTTAAAGTTCCTTTTCTTTTTTTCTTATTCTCTTATTCTCTTTTGAGCACGTCGATGGTAAAGAAGAGAAGAAAAACACCTATCTTGAATGCTTCACGCTATGCATCTTCGAGATGCAGCGGAAGAACAAAGGAACCTTTTAATGTAGCGTTAAATCCACTTATGAATCGCTAAAAGCGTTAGGCTCGTTGAAATGAAAGAACAAAAAGGCACACAATGAAAATCTTGCGACCGACTCGAATTTATCAGTATCGTAGAAACCGCCGAAGAGAATGGGTATCGAAAAGATAGTTATAGTAATGAAGTTATTTTCAAAGAAAAAAAGAAAAAGAAGAAACATCAGATGCATTCCTAATAACAAGAACACTCAAGTACAAAAGGGATATTCGAAGAATTGTTTGGAAATATTAGAAAGTATGAAGATGAATTCTTCAACTTCGTGAAAATGTCGTTAAAATTATTCGATGATTATTTTAGTATATTAAAGTCATCAATAATACGCAAGTATACGGAATCAACCGTGTTTACGTTGTAAGGACGTAAAATTATAATGTCGAGTCTCAGTGGCGAATTTATGCATGGGAATAAGTGGAGAAGATCGCCTCGGGCCCCTCAAAGGCTATATTCGCCAGTGTCTGGTCTTCAAGAGAGTGATGTAGTGCGAATTCGTGTATTTGATTGAATATATTTAATTGGTCGCCATGCTAACGAGTCTCCTACGAGTTACTCGTGTTTTCCTGGTCACCTCAACCAAGTGCGTATGCGCTCATACGTTCCAGTGATTATCGATGACTGCTCGATAGTGCTCAACGGGACTAAGATTTTACTCTTACTAAAAACGTTGAAATATTAAGTCGAAAAGTGATAATTTATCGGGCCCTGGTATACAAATGACGGTGTATTCGAATTTTATTCGATAACATACACAAAATTAAATAATAGTTTTATATCGTTAAAAACTTGATTTTCATCAACTTGTACTTGCAACAATGCCGAATGTCATTTAATTAAGGGAAGTACAAAAAATATGCAAAAAATGTTATAGTCAAAAAATAGCACGAACCTGTCATTGGCATTTTTCGACATGGAATGAAAGAGACATACCGGTTGTGTCTACTTGGCATTTTTAGACGTGAAACGAAAAAAGCGCAACTGACCCGCTTGGTACTTTTCGTTCGAAAATTTTCAATAACTCATGCCGTTTAAATTCTTTAGAAATTTAAAATTGCATTTTATTAGTATCGCACGAATGAAGAACAAACAAGAAATTATTTATTTTAACGGATTTATAATAATATAAAATTAATTCCTACAAACCAATGTGTGTGTATTTATGTGTGAAAAAATATCATACGGGCATTATTTTAAAAATGATATGCTCTTATGGTATTTAGATAAGCAATTATTTACAAAATATAGTCTAAAGATATTCGTTCACAAATAATTTAATCGTTTGAGTGCCAGACATCGCAATCACGCTGTTCACATTTCCATGTCGAAAAATGTCAGAGTATCGAGGAACATTACGCAATCCACAGTGCGTTTGGATCTATCGACGTGCATTCAAAAAAAGCGCTATCACGTCGCTTAACATTTTTCAACATAAATTTGAACAAACGCTATCACGCCGTTTAACACTTTTCGAAAAAATTTTGTCAATGATATGATCCCTGACACTGAATAGTTAATAATAACACTTTTTATGAATACGAAATTTTCATGAAAAGAAGATAATCGTTCATTCTACGATATTTCTCCTGCATTTAAACAAGCTGATGCATGTGTAGTACATTCGAAAGTAGAGTCCTTATAGTTTTGCTTTCAATTGCGCCAATTTTTTTACCGCTTCATTGAGAAAATAAGTCACGATAATTAAGATAATTTAACATTTCTCATAAATGTTTTTTAAATTAAATTGATCTCTTAGAGATTCGATTTGAATAGTGATATTTTTTGTTGCATTGCCATATCTGGTCTGATTTCTTTCCATTGCAATGCTCGTTATCGACTTAACGAAGCATGCATAAGTAGCAATCGGTCAATCGGTATATCATCTTTTTTTATTGTTATGTTGTTATCTATGTTGTTGCTAAAATTTTGTTAATCTAGGCGTATGAAAAAATGATTTCTAACTAGACTAAGATTCGATAACTGGGGACCTTGTATGCCATACTTTAATCAAATAAGCAATTCATGATATCATAGATTTCATTTTTTCGCGGACTCTTAAAATGATCTTATATGACATCGACTATGCTAATATATTGGTTACAAGCTATTGTAATAAAGTATTGGGTATGCAATTAAGTGATTGCAGATTTTGTCGATAGATTCTTATTTAAAATCTGCAATTACTTAGTTGTCAACCCAAAATTTCGATGAACCATACTAATACATATGTCGTCTGTCTCGAAATAGGTATATAGCATAAAAAATTCTTAGGGATATTCTTTTTTTCACGATATCACGTAAGTGACAAAACAGATGTCAAAATATTTAAATAAATGTCTAATCGGAAAAGCATATCGAGTTGTTAGTATTATTGGTATGAATTACTTTTTATACTTTCACAAATAAAAAACAAAAAAGTGTTTTTGTTAATTTCAATTTTTTTGAAAGAATTTTAATAGCGCATTCCTCTCGTATTTTTTATTGGTCCAACATGAATTGGGGAACATAGATATGGACGAAAATCAATAGACATGATGGGACTTATCAATCAACAGATGGCTAATTCTATTCACATTAGTTTTATATCGAAAGTATATCGATAAATATGCAAAACGAAACAGACAAATAATCGATGTGATTGTCTGTATTAAAGACTACAAAATCATAGACATAAAACAGGACAGTCACGTACAAGACTTGACAGGTTCAGTTTGAAGTGAAACATTTTATCCAATTTATCTGATTTATTTTCGAATCTGACTATTTATGTTATATATTATTTCTGTGTATTTAAACGTGTCGTGTGCGATCATATAACATAATAATTTTTTGATACTATAACTACGTACATATGCGTATACAATTTATCATTAATTTTATTATTTATCGATGATTGATATAAATGTGCCTTTTATTGTAATAACGATTATTGATACTCAGACTTTATAAATAATCGTTTTGCTTAATTAATGACCGCGCAAACCAAGTAATTGTTTGCGAAGCAAACAATTTTTCCTACGAAATTTTAAAAAAATATATCAAAAAAAGATAAAATGATATTCTAGAATAAAAAAAATAGAGAAAGATGAAATGATGTCTTAGATTGTTAAAAATTATATTATTATTGGGTGTACTTCGAAGTCATAACAATGTCAATTTCATTAAATATTTGGAAGTGAAAAAACAGGAAAAAAGTGCACGTGCAAGAACCATAGTGGTCGCTTCTAAACATATAGTTTAATACAAGAGAGTTAAAAAAGAGAGAGAGAAAGGAGAGAGAGAGAGAGAGAGAGTATTAAGCTCCACTCAGGGGTGGAGAATAAAAATTATCGGGTAGATAATTTCATGTGACCAACGGGTTAGCATTAATTACCCTGCAGTATAACGCTGAGCTTCGTTGCTCGGTAAATTAAGGATATAAATTAAAAATAACAGTTTAGTTATAGCTACCATATGTGACACCCTCACGTGGCATAACGTATGGCCGGCATGTCTATTATCAGTATTACACACGTATTTGTGCGGCGTACAAGACTATTAGCATAAATTTTCGCACTGTAAATTAGTGAACATTTGTTGTTCGCCGCAGCAATTTATGATACGAAATCATCTTTACATTTTTCTTGTGCGTCACTTCGATGAGTTTTTATCGTGATGATATTTCAATGTCATCAATATCAATATGCTAAATCGTAATGTATTTTCATTCTTGCGGATTTTTAATTATTGATTCTTACACAGGTTCAATCTATTTTCTTATATCAAGAGGAATATTTCGTAATACTATGTAATATTATGTACGTTATAATTTTTCTTTGTTATTTGCACATTAATGTTGGCAGTTCGATTTAAATCCTCCAAGAAATATCTGGGAATTTGGTTTGCAAGCGGTAGAAAGTGGCCTCTAAAAGCATCTGCAGAGCCAAATATCGTCAGAAACGATTTCGTGAACTGGAGAGTGCATTATACATTTGTGGTTGTACGATAAAAGTAACGGATACGGTAATTTAGTTCGTTAATGAACTTCCAGTTGGCAAACTGTCGGCCTTGCTCGCGAGAACCTCAAGCCAACCGGGAAGATACATCGTCTCTGAAAATTGGAATACCACGTTACTCGCATCATTGTGTATAGATGTAGATTCTATATTACACAAGGAAGGAGAAATGCGGAGAATAAAATTGTGACAAACACCCGAAGAGTGAGTGCACTTTGTATAAACATTATTTTACCGGTATCGCAGTAACACGAGTGCGCGCGCGCGCGGCTTGCATTATCACCGTTGTTGCATATTCGAGTTAATTGTTTTTTCTTTTTTACATTTAAGTTGGTACTTTTAATAAATTTCGAATTACGCTTGAGAATGGTCTTTTAGAACATTTTATTCTTAATAATCAGTTCGTATCGAATAAATTAAGTAATCGAATGGTAACACTTGCGCTCCCATCTCCTACAAATCTTCTATCTACTTAATTAATATTGCAAATATTCCTGACGAAGAGTAATAATGATAATTTTGTTTCTAATTATAATTTTATCGGGAGTAGGCGACAATTAAATATATTTCCTTTTTGTCCGCAAGCACCGTCTTTTAATCTCTTCGTGTACACCGCAGACACGGTAATCCATTAACCATCTGGATTTGCATACGTGCAAAGTGCTTTCAACATTTTATCAACCGCCAGAGGCTAAGCGAGAACGCGTATAATTTCGTGCACGCAAAAGAGTGTGTTGCGTCTGTAATTGTGTTTCTGTCTGTGTACTCTATGACGGTGAGAATTCGATGTAAACCGTATGTTCGACCGGTTAGGCTAATAAATACCGATAATGCTGCGGTATTATAGCAATAAACGGGAAATATAAATACGAATTTAGTACGATATCGAAAGTAGCTCGTTCAGGACGCTCGTGAAAAGTATGAGAGAGTTGGAAAAGGGATGGCGATGATCGGACTGAGAGGGTATCCACAACTAGCTGAAGAGAATGTGTGCGTGCTTTGCATAACTGGGCTTATTATAAATTGATCTAATCTATATGCATTAAAATCGTGTTTCGATACGCACCACTGACCCACGTGACCCTGCCACGATATCGCATTTTGATAATGCACGCGGATATTCAAATTAGGCTGAGTTTATCTGATTTACCGGAGTGTCGCCACAGGATCGAGCTGATACGGGAATTCCGAGCCTCATCTAACTCGCCATTCTATATATTCTTGTATCTTTTTTTTGTTATTTTTTTTTTTTTTATGTAATGAGATGCATCGTTACTTTTCTTTTAATTTCCTTTTTTTCAATATTTTCATAAATAAGAGCTAACGAAATCATGTAATTCGTTAATCAAACGAATGCGCGTTGAAATTATTGACCGTTACTATAGAAATTAAACAATGATTTTGTTAGTTCATTTTTATGACAGTCACGATTGAAAAGAGATTCACGATTAAGGTATCTATGATCTAGTATAATTTTAATGAAAAAACGTTCGTGAGATTTGCCAGCCGAAATTGGAAATACAATGAGTCTTAACGAGAGAAAGCGAAAGAGAGATACAAAGAGCTTATATTATTGGATTTTGATTATTCGTAGAGTGGTAATACAATAACAACTTGAGCTTAACCAATCAACAGTAATTAATCAATTGGCTTCGCAGTATTTACTCTCTCGCTCTTTCACTCTTTCTCTATCTCTCCCAAGTCATTCTTCGTAACGATTTATCCCGAGGGTATTCTAGGCTGTTTGTATTTCACGTGACATACGATTTCGTACTTGGCACCGATGCGTCTGATTTTATCGTACACCAAGGACCAACTAACGATCACGATATTCTAAAATACAATAAAAATAAACGTGATTATCAGCGTCCGGATATAATTGTATTTATTAAAAATGTTGATGATAAATAATAATAAAGTGGTATTCACGAATCTCATCATTTGATATTATATGCGAAAAAAAAAGAGAAAATAGAATAGAACCATGAGAAATATTATATATAATATCATGGATTAATTTGAAGTAGAATAAAAATTCAATTTATTTGAGAGGAGAAGCGTTGCGAAATTGAGTGGCCACCAACGTATCGTAGAATTTTCATGTCGTAGAACGTTGGGTAATGTCTGGAAGATGAAAAGTGGAGAGTGGGGGGAGGAATGGCGAGGAAAGAAAGGACAGAAAAAAATTGCGAGGCAACGAGCTCAATGCGGAAAGGCAAAAGTTAAAGCGAGTTACGAGCCGGTGAAAAGTTCCGGGCATCGGGTCTGCGGATAAAGCGATTCATGCGACGTACCGTCGCGGAATTCGCGATTTCTCGAGCGTGCGGCCGTATGCTCGTGCAAAAGCGTTCACCGTATGGTGCCTACTCTTACCATCGCGATCTCAAACCACCTTGCTTTCAACCCCTTCAATCCCCTAACCTCCTTCTCCCTTTTGGATATCATGTTACGATAAGTACGTAAACGCGTACTGCGAGTTAAGCCGGAGCTCCGAAATGTAAAGTATTCATTTATATAACATTACGGATATAAATATCATGGAAAATAAAGTTTATCTGGTAGAAATTGCATGTATTTTATATGTTTAAAGCAAATTGATCAAATTCATGAGATTTTTGTTCATGCGAATCATGATTCGCAACGAAAGTTATAAATTCTTCTATATTAAATTATAAAGAATATTTAAACAATTCGTTTACTTCGATCGACTTTTTTTTTCTTCGACATAACGTTTTATCGAAATTCAAACTCTCCGATATCACCGAAGGCGTAGCTACGAAACGATTTAAAGATTTCTTTCGAATTCTCATAGAACGGATTGCATCTTTGCTCGTTGTGTTTCCACTACGCGTTTTCACTGCGCAAACGTGTCTTACATACAAACATGCGAGTGGAAACGTGGAAAAAGAGAAAAGTCTGGAGAATGGGTGAGCTTTTAGAGGAGAGGGTACTGCGGAGAAGGTAGCGCCGACAAGCGAGCAGCACAGGGGATTATCCGACGAGCCGTGGCCAGAAGATAGGACCATAAATTATGACGGGGAATTTGTTCGCTTTATAATTCCCTGGAAAAGAGGAACCCGGAGATGGGGGGAAAAAAGGACACAAGAAATACCGTTTTCGTCGTTCGTTGCTTTATGACGATTCAGTTTCTATCCTCACATTTTAATTTACTCTTTCTTCCCTTTTTATAGTGTCTAAAAAACGTAATTCATTTTACAATATTAACTTACAGTAGTTATCTGTTTTTTTTTTTTTTTGTAATCATGAAATATCGAAATTTATATATATTGGAAGAATGGTTAAACATGTTCACCATTTTTCTTTTCTTTATATATATGTTGATAGAAATAAAGATGAAATTTATTTAACTAAATATATTCATAACTTTATTTTTATAATAATTATTCATGTACGAGTCATGAATTTTTAAATGAATTGAATTTTTTCTTTCTTCTAGTACTATCTATATATAAATTGTCGATTCTCTGATATCATACATTTCTATTGTAATTTAATAAGAATCATCCGATGCAAAAGTTTTGGTAAAAGGAAAATGGCTGATGTACGTGGATGGCGTAGACATTATGTGGAAACGAATGAATCACCAAGGATTATCGCGTTCAAAATTCGTTTACGCCACCTTTTCCAAGGCTGGCTGGTTGGTTGGATGGCTAGCCAACGCGTCAGGTAATTTTCTAAAGAGATTCAATTGCCTTTATATTCAGAGGAAAATGAAATATGAGTCTGCGCTGCGTGAAATAAGAGCCGATTGAATTAAAAGAGTATCTTACGGCACTTGATATCTACGCAGGAGCTTCTATTCGAGATAACTCAATTTCTAATAGAGTAGAAAGCTCATGGAACCGTTGATAAATCTGCCGCATTTACAATCTTCTAACTTGTCATATCTCGGATCAGAGACTTGTCAAGGTTTATTTAGTCGTGAAGATGATTAAAAACTTACCTGTTCTAATTACGCTCTTTACATAACGTTTACCGTAAATGGCTCTTAGATCGGTATATGCAGATTTGTAACGACCTATTTCTGATTATTTACATTTACAGATATGTGTGCGAGTAAAATGAACGATAATTTAAAGTAGAATGAATGAATATTGATTGTATACCAAAGGAGATGAGAGAAAATTAGTAAGAAAATGAGCTTATCAGGACTCGCATTGATAATATGCCGCTGGAGTTCAATATGAGTTAATTTTAAAATATAAAACAAATAATAAAATTACGTATATTACATACAGTATTAGGTTTTACAAGCGGAAATATTAATTCAATTTAATGACCCGGCAAAGCTCTGCTTCCACGATTTAGTTGAGATCATTAATGGTTAGCAATGTTAAGATTTTTTCAAAATAATTTCGAATTAGACTTTAGTTTAATCTTAAAGTACAATGCCTGTTGGTAGCATACCGGTTAGTTTCTCGAACTAGAATTTTTACCAGATGATGTTAGTGTGCATTGGTTATTCCTAGTGAATTGATCAGTGAGGGCTATGTTGAGATGTTCATTGACTTCCGATATTTGAGATGGATTTCTTAGTTAACAAAACATCAGTCCTTGTTTTGATGCATCACCCCATCATGTAGTGCTGACGTTGATGAGAACGCTTCTTGAAAGTAACTCTCATGCTTGTCTTAACTGGACCGACTAGATCTTTTTTCTAAAGTGCAGTATAATTTTTACTTGAGTTTCTTCTGACTATTTTGTCTTCTAGTCAAACCGTGAAAATAGAGCACATATGCATGCCTCTCATTGGATCATCGATTTACAATGATCAGTAATTCATAGCTATCGATAATGTCAGTCTGATCGTCAAGTAATTATACGCGTTTAATCATACTTAAAATTTAGCTACAATCGACTAACGTTCGTCTAGGTAGGTGGCGATTATTAATTAATTAATTAATTACAGTTTATCTACCTCTGATTAGGAAAAGCAGGTGTATGTATATGCTCATATAAATTTAGCATTACAAATTTTAAATTCCCCCAAATTTCCAAGTTTTCAATTGAAAAATAAAAAGCGTAAGAAGAAAATTAAGATTAATTTGAATTATTAAGTGTTCCTACAATTGAAGTTATAGAAACGTGGAGTAATAAAGTAAAATATACATGAAACTTTGGCTTATGAAATAAAGCAAACGATTGTTTGGTTCTTTCGTAGCTTTTATTTTCTTGTATCCACTTCCTTAATTAACCTTGTTTGAAAACGATTTAAATTCTAAAATAACTGTTGAAAGAAGCATAAAAGCAACGTCAAGAGGATCACTTTGAAGCGAAATCGATATAACATCTCGATGAAAGTGTGATAACAACAAAAGACTTTAAGAAAGAAATATTTCGGCATGGATGGGCATCCGTGCCATGCATCGTATTGAAAAAGTATCGTATTCATCGCGTTATGGAAACTCCCGCATCATTCATAGTACGAAACAATATTTCGACAGTCTTCAACGCTACTTCCGGGTATCTTCCATTGTGCGAAATGCACATCATTAGGCGTCATCGATGTTTTATTTTTGTTATTAATTTTTAATTAAGCAATGTCCTTAATGAAGTTTCGAGCAAATGAGCGCGAACGTACAGAGAAACAAAAAAGAAAAAAGAAAGATTTTGTATGTCTGTGTGTATGCGCGCGCGCGCGCGCGCTCATGTGTGTGTGTAAAAATGAAGAACAAAAAGAAAGTCGGCGTAAGGACAGGACATGTTAATTACCGGGGCGCTTTTCATTAATCCCTACGACAGCTCCATTCTTATCAACCTCCCACCGTTAGCACGAAACAACAACGTTTCCTTGTGGCTTCATCCGTTTATACCGTTTTGATAGAAGTCTAAATAAATAATTAAAGATCTCGTAATAGTTAATAGCCGCATCGAATAATTATGCATTTCCCCATGCACCAAGACTCGAACTAATTAATTCCCGTGTATATTGGTAAATATACGTTGTCAACTTATCATTCGATCAGATAAATTCTACCTAGCTTACTCAATTATCTAATCGTTTGATCGATCTCGAGAGAAAAAGGGACGTATTGCATACGGGAAAGAGTAACACGAGCTCTAAAAGAATCAAGAAGAAAAGCGTAAGGCTATATGGACACACATAGAGCTACACGTACGTATACATACTCGTTAAAATATAGAAGGTAACGAGATAGTAACGAATAATCTTATTGCATTCCGCTCATACATATTTATTTCTTGACGTGTGTATACACGATGAATTCACTGACGATCCATATGCATGACAACTACGAAACCGCGCATTCACACCTTACCAGTGCCTGTAAAACGGCCTGAGAGTAATCCTGCGTAGTTGGACTAAAAGAGAAAGGAAAATGATGAAAAATTGCTGTTTTTCATGCGTTTCTTTTTGTTTTCTTTATTCTTTTTTTACTTTTTTATTTTTCCTTTCTGCCAATTTCACGCTACGAACATAAGGTGATATTCAATAGAGAATGGTTCTGGATGTGAGAGCCGAGTAAAAGAAAAAAGAGAATAAAACGAGGAAGCTTGAGCTCGCGAAAATTAACTACTACAATGTTAAAAACCGTTGTAATAAGTTATTAACCGTCGAATGACTCGATGAAAACGTTTTACTGTCTCAGGGAATTTGTTTTCTTTTGCCTTCTTCTTCCTTCCTGTAAAGCTTCGAGAAAAAACGCAATCTACTGGAATGTGCGTAGTTTTATGTATTTTGTGTACGCGCGCGTGTGTATGTTCATATGATTTCCTACGTGATCGAAGTTTACTCATGTTCGTAGATAGATAGAACCATGGCTTGCGCTTGGCAAAAGTTACAGTTTATTCGTTGCTGGGAAGGCGATTTCCGAGGGGATGGTCCGCTACGCACTGTGATTTTCCACCCTTAATGACTTTCGACTAGCTCACTCCCTCGTAATCCACGACATTGCGTGTCACGTTTCGACTTTTGTCCTCTCTCTCTCTCTCTCTATCTCTCTCTCTCTCTCTCTCTCTCTCTCTCTCTCTCTCTCTCTCTCACTCTCTTTCTTTCTCTCTTTCTTTTCGCGGTACATCTCTTCCACTGTGATTATGCTGTGTGTTCTTTTAAACCGAACTTTTAATACTCATAGATGAGGATTATAAATTAAAAAGGTGCATACGTTATATAATTCGAACAGCTGACCGTCCTGCCTCCAATTTGCTTTCTGTTCAAAATATACGTACGCATAAATTTTCGTCAAATTGTAAAATTTTTAAAATGCTATTTTCAATTGTAGCACTTCGTTGATCACAGGAACAATAAAAAAAGAGGGTCAGAGAGAAACTGAAAAAGAGAGAGAGAGAGAGAGAGAAGGGAGAGAGAGACAGAGAGAAAGAGAGAGAGAGAGAGAAAGAGGGAGGAACGTAAAAAACAAAGGGCCGTTCGTTCGGGTCAGGAATTTAGTAAAATAGGTGGCGATAGAGGAAACGAGGCAATGCAATAAATAAGGGAATAAATTTCAGATGGTACAGCCCATGGGTGTTCGGTATCGAAATCGATCGACCGGTGAGTGCACCCGCACATGGCTTTCCGGCCATTTACCAATTACCGACGATTAGCCGCATAATATCTTCGCTAATAAAATTCTTAATTATAAATTGTGGATATGGGATATCGGCTCCTATGGTTCGTGATGCTGATTATCGCGGTAATATTTCGTTACACGGTTCGCAGCCTTCCAACTTTTGCGCGTGGTTACACGATTAACTTATTATTCCCATAATTAGGTGACGTTTAAAACGTACTCGTAAGTTTTGATGAACTCAAAGGTTGGATGGTTCACTTACGCATTTTAAAATTATTCCTCTCTCTCTCTCTCTCTCTCTCTCTCTCTCTCTCTCTCTCTCTCTCTCTCTCTCTCTCTCTCTCTGTATCTAGCTCTTTATCTTTCTCTCTATTTCTCTTTCTCCGTGTTCTTGGTTAATTTTGCTTAATTATATTTTTCACCGATACGTCCTAAACTAAGTCTTTGCTCTTGTATAGTATATACACAAGTTACAAGTGTGTACGTGTATAGCATATAACGAACGTGGTACTACCGAAGTGTAATTTATTCGTAATAGAAAAAAATTAAGTGCTGTCTTTCGTTAATTTTAATTTGCTCTCATACACGTCATAACATGCCTTGCTTTCATGCGAAGATAAAGTAAAAAGAAGTAAGCGTCGTAAATTATATAATTTCTAGATGCACCCTCCGCCGTGCGATTTCACGGAGATTCAAAAAAATCTAATTAAAAGGGGTTTATGACGACATTGTAAAATGCGTATCAAGAGCTCCGCGCAAAACTTCAAAATAAAATTTCGTTCTATTTTCTGTCGGTCCTTATTTTTTATGATTAGAAAGTTACCGTATCCTTACTCGTAGCGAGCTTACATTTTTTGCCAAATTTTAATATTTTAAAGTGCAGTGAATTATTGGATTACGATTAAGGCATAAGTAACAACCCGAAAAGCGACTAAATCTAAAAAGAAAATGAAACTCATAAGAATTCGCCTAACGAAAATATCAAAGCATATATTTTTCAATGTCACGAGAGGTTCTTTATAAAATTAAGAGAGATTTAATGGTAAATAAGGAAATAATTAAGGTTCATTTTTGAAAGTTGCATTAAACGTGTGTTATCCAATCAAATAATTTCGGCGAATTTCTCGATATGCGTTCTTATCTGACGAGACAATTGTATTTCAATTTCATTTTAACACGTTGGGTGTTTAGCATAATCCAAGCGTGATCCCAGTAACACCCGAAAATCCATAAGCATGCCACGCACAGTTTAACACTTGCTTTCCAATTTTATCCGGGTAAACGAATGTAAATAAAATTTCCTTTTGCAGTTGCTTTAAAAATATTTTTTAATTGTTCATTTATCCGCAATAATGTTTATATTGAATATATTCAGTAACTTATCTTTTACGTATTATTTTTCTTAAATAATGCGATTTCTTCAGCGTTTCGTTGATGCATTATGTCATTAACAAAGTAATATAAATCATCTGATATATTAACCTACATAGCCGACAAAGGTTTTTATTGCTTTTTAAAATATCATTAAAAATTAATATAATTTTCCATATTTTTGTTTTACATATATGTATATTCTGTGTATTAAAACAACAATAAAGATATGTAATCGTTTTTTATCAATAGATAATAAATATTCAAAGAAATAGTTTTTGTTTTAAATAAAAGCAGCAAATTAGTGACACCACATTCAACGTGTAATATAATATCTATGTAATATAATATCAATATATAAATTAATATAATATTGATATATATCGTTTAGTGGACAAACATCAACTAGTTAACTCGTTTGCCTGAATTTGGATCAATTCGAGTTCGTGTTTAATTTTCATTTTAAAAGAGATATACGTTCATAAAACATAATTTATTTGCCATTTAGAAAAAGTCATTATATTTGAGACATTTGACGTTTTAGATATTTATTGTTTAGTTTGATGTTCAAAATTATATATCTCTTTTCAATAAAATCATTTACATTTTTGTTAAATAATTAACTATGTTTTACCTGTGTTTTTTTGTTTCTTTTTTAATTCATCATCATCTTTCATCTGAATTTTCTTTTACACTCTTTTTTTTCTTATAAATAAATTAAGGCCATATATTAATTACACTTTTTTATCCACTTAATATTCACTTCACAAACATCGTCGCTAATGACATCGCAACGACAATATGAAATCTCAAGATGTAATCGAATTTTAGAAATCTTCGAATTAGTTGATAAAAGACTGTTATTTTAACCGATAAGTTCTTTGTACGTATCAATCCTTGTAAAAACGGCAATCTTGTAGGAACGGGTTAATTCATTATGCCTGTTATAAATGCAAAGTGTTAAAATTTATACTTCATCATTAAACAATACAATATTTGTACTACGATTATTAAATAACAGAAGATACCAAGGAGTATGTTCTTCGATAAATAAGCAAGCAATTTAAACGAAAGTTGATTTTATTAGACAATTTAAAATACGATGCGACGCATAATGTTACTTCACAGGAAAGAAATAATTATGATTCCTTACGAATTATTTTCATAATTTTTTTTTCGTAATATTCATTTTTTCATAATTTTCATAATTTTTTGTTTATAATTTACATCTACGAGTTATATTGATTTTAGATGCTGAACTTGAGTAATACTCTGGGAAATGGCTTTCAATGAAGCGTGCTGATAATTGATGGACGATTAAATACAGTTATAGATTTTAGTGGTTTACATGAAGGCGTATACTGCACAATAGTTTCCCTAATACATTTCACGATAAAGTGTATTCTGTCTAACTATTTCGATTGCGAATATGAACTCACGTTATGCTACGCGGTTTAGACCGTGGGTGTGCCAGTCAATTTCCATGAAGATTGTCCTTTGTTTCTCCTTGCAGAATATAATCCAAGAACTATTGGCTGTAATAAAAAGAGCGGTAGCGTAAATTCCAGCATGTACGTTGATTTTCATCAATACCACTCGCCAAGTTCCCCTAAATTAATAGGAGCATACTATTTCTTTGTGATGGATTCTGGAGAGCTCAGGAAGGTTGTTATGCGATATATAATGCATTTCGCGATTTCGATAATATAGAACAATATATTTTGATTGATTGAATTACAATTGTTTCGTTATATGCATGTACGATTATTTATACTGGCCATCTCTAATGTAAGTTATAGGAATGATAAAAAGATATTGCTATGTTGATAATACTATCATAATAAATTTTTTTGAGATCGAATGCTTTAAACAAATGTTTTAGACCATAAATCTGATGAACTATTGAAAAATAGCTATTTTTAAGAATATGTTAAAAATAAGGATATGACTCATTTCATCTACGAATCTTATGTTTAATGGCCGGCTTTTCAGCGAATTCCCAAAGATTACGAGCTTAACTAAAAATGTTTAAGACTTGGCAATGATGGCAATATCTTTTTATCTTATCGCATGTTCTTAATGAGCATTTGAAATATTCTCAAGGACAAATAATCTGTCCAAGGATATATGACCCTTGAGTGAATGTTCTATGAACTATCAAAAGTGCGCATGTATGCATCAACACTGATTTTCCTCCATCTTGTTGGTATAACTTATACGAATTAAGACAAATAACATACAAAATATTTACAAATATTTTTTTATATTATGGGGGTCTATCCTTTGAGATGGAATTTAGTCGTCGATTTGCTTCCACACAAAATGTATTGTACATTGATTATAACAAGATTATAAGTAAATAAAAATTGTACTCCTGTTGTAATTAAGTAATCATTCTTCTTGTCATTCAATTTCACGATGATAACATTTCCTATATATCTCGCAATCATCGGCCTGTTTTAATAAGGCAACGATAAAAGACATATATATATATATATATATATATATATATATATATATATATATATCGTTTAAGTTTGTTTACGTGGTCTTTATAGTTCTTTAACTTTAGCTAATAAGCAAGAGTTAACTCTTGTCTTACACCTCGGATAAGTTTTTTCACATTAACGAGTTAACTCGTCATCCCCAGTTAACAGTTTAAAGCGAAATTAAAACGTTAGTCTGCTTCCTCGTCCAAGAAAAGACTCGATAGTCAGTCAGCCTAATGTATCACGCTCATCGTTCGTCTACGCGAGTGAGCGCGAAACAAAAGCAAGGAATTTCGTGTCTCCGCTCCATTACACGACGTAATGGCTCAGAGTGTCTGGTATTAACATGAAAATACTTATCATACATCGTGATAAATAATGCATCGGCGTGAAATATCCGACTACTACGCCTCCTTACATTCCCTGTTTGTGTTTACCCCTCTCCACAGATCTACCATTGTGAATAATAGAGGGGGAGACTGCGAATGCTGTCTAGATGCAACAACTTGTGATTCGCAAATGACTTTAACTACTATCATGCACGTGGTAGTGCCTCCTACTCTATTTTCTCTTTACTTCAATTTCATGATGTTTGAAAATTCGCATATTGTTCGTTAATATACATGATTTATATTTTCAATAACTTTTTAATATTATTTATTTCATAATATCCTGTCGTCGGATAAAGATTATTATAAAACGACCGATTCGTATAATTAAATAAATGATTTCTCTTTGTGAAAAATTATAAGCATACAATGAAATTACAAAAATATGATGATTATGATGAAAAATAAAATAACAGAAGTTATAACTATCTCAAGGTCTGGAAGGGCATAATTTAGCAAAAAGAAGAATAACGTGGCACGAAGATTTAAAAGTATGCATGCTAGTTTCTCAATTAAACGGCGGTAGATGCATTAAGCGTTACGTGCGGTCCATCGCGTGTCCCTTTAGCGAACAAAAACCCTTTCGTGTCAAGTTCCTCGACCCTTGGTAAGAGGAGCAAATATTCGTACGACGGATTCCTTCCATTAACGAGGGACAAATGATCGTTGTCGTTCCTGCCGAATACGCATCCCATATGTCATACTTCGTTCCATTTGAAAGACCGCAAAATTTTAAGTAATGTCCTGCTGATTTATTTTTGCAAATTGCAGTGAATCGCTGGGGTCAAATTTTCTTTTTATCATGTAATTTTCATAGGGATTTCAACGCTCTCTCTCGCTCTCTCTCTCTCTCTCTCTCTCTCTCTCTTTCTTTCTCTCTCTCTCTTTCTCTCTCTCTCTCTCTCTTTCTCTTACATCTATATATCTTTGTCTTTCTTCGGCTAGAGAATTGTACCTTGTTCGACAATGCATCAAAAAAGGGACTGAATATACACATAGATAGATCGAAGGATTGAAAGAGAGCAAGAGAGAGAGAGAGAGAGAGAGAGAGAGAGAGAGAGGGAGAGAGAGAGAGAGAAAATTTGGGAGACGATTTGATGCGCATACACAATTGTACACACGTCGACGTACTAACAACATGTTTGCAAAAATTCAGCAGAAACTGTTTGTTTAAGACCAAACGACGGACTTTCGTCTCGGTGTGTTTGTTCAACGGACTGTTCCAGTGCCGTGTTAAAACCATGTGTGATTTCGAAGAACATGGGAAGAGATGACAGCACTTTCTCAATTATATATGGGATGAAATGAAAGCAAGGGAGGTGTATATCCTTATGAAAAAATTAATTATCAATTCGATTTCAGTAAGATAGGGAGGTGGAATCAGTTCGCGATATTCACTGGTGGCTATTAAAGTCTAACGGGTTTAATTAATTTCAGTAATTGTTATGTTTATTCGCGGGCTTCTTCTCATCGTTCAATAAATTACATTAGAATATACAAACGGTTGAAATAGCTACTCATCGAGCGCGTAAATTGTATAAACATTTTTACAATAAATTGATCATAGTTATTGCTCTTCCAAAGGTAAAAAGACAGCATTGCTGACACGTGTACTTATTATTGAAAGGGATTTTAACGAAGGATATCCTTGCCATATTCAACTTACGTATTTATGAACAACCCGCGATGATACATGTACGTACGACAGTGGTAATAAAAATAACACGATAACCTCGCAGATGTCACTTGCCAAAACACGCTTGTATGCCCAACAATTGCATCTGGACAATGAAAAAAACAAAAAAAGGCCTATCTATGAAAAAGTTAAAAAAGAAAATCTACCTCTCTATTTCCCTATTTCTCTCTCTCTCCCTCTTTCTCTCTTTACCTCTATATCTTTCTATTTCTCTTTCTCTCTCTCTTTCTCTCTTTACCTCTAAATCTTCCTTTTCTGTCTTTCTCTCTTCTTCTCTTTCATTTCATTCTAAACACCACCAGCCTGCCATGATTTTAATTACCGCATACACGCAACTTGTCGTCTACGGCTAGAGTCTCGTTTGACACTTCGACATCGAATCTTTGATTTTACTATATGCATGCTTTATATACTTCTTACGAATTATTTCGAACGTTGTTCCTTTTTTTCCATAAGTCCTAATTTCATTTAATGACAGGCTGTGTCGCAGAGATAGGGGATATCGCTTTCAAAGAATCTTATTAATTAACAGCTGGGACAAGTGAGACTTTTTTATCTTCGAAACGTAATCGAAATTCCAAGGACACGATATTACCAGAGACGACATTTTCACCTTTCAAATTCACTTCTTTTTTCTTTTTCTTTTTCTTTCTTTTTATTGCTTCGGCAGGGACTAACGAGAAGTCGCGAGAATCGAGTAACGGGCTCGAAGATGTGATTTCCCAAGCGGAGCACGCACCTGTTCCATTTCTTGTGCGCGATCCGAGTCGTTTGTCTCTCTCTCTTTCTCTGAATCCATTTATCTTTCTTTTTCTCACTCAATTCCATCGCCTCAAGGTAAGCTACCTGTTTCATACCTACTCGAGGAGTCCTTACGAACACCTGATTGCTCACATGTGTATCCGGACGCGTGTGATCGAAATCTCGTGCATTCATTCATGCGTACACGTTCCATACATCCACACACTCACACACACATAGGGAAAGAGAGAGAGAGAGAGAGAGAGAGAGTCTTCTCCAAGCTCGTGAACGGCTTCAGGCTGTTGATGACCAGATGGTTCGCAGGTGTCTTTATGATCTAGAGCAAAAGTAGATAATCGACCGTTCGTTAAAAGTCCTGCATGAAGATTACGAAAATGATGAGCGGGACGAATTAAACGTGTCACGCAATTCCATAACGCATATTCCATAATAATATACGATTTCAAGATAAAAAATATTAATCGAATAATCAACAATTCTCAAGACGAAGAATATTTTATTGTTTCGTATAAAACTTTAAACAAATCCTCGGAGATCCTCGAATCGATGCAAAAGAACGGAAGAGAGAATTCTTGAATGGTTCGTCTCCCTATTTGGAACGACAAGCAAGGAGAATATCGTAATTAGTCAAAGTTAACTCGGTTATTCAATGCAAATTAGTCACGTACGTTTCAACCGGTTCTCCTACTGCATTGCTTTCCCGAGGCGAACGTGACTAGCGATTATCGATTAGCTGTATCTTCGATCTTGCATCGGTAATAGGACCGCGTAATGTGAAATCACGTAACACCTGTCGGGAATGCCCAAAGGGATTTGCAAGTGTCAACCAATCTCTCTCTCTCTCTCTCTCTCTCTCTCTCTCTCTCTCTCTCTCTCTCTCTGTCTGTCTTTCTCTCTTTCTATTCTCCTACGTCTTTTACCTTGCATATTTGCACGATTTAATGTTTACCGGACTCCTTCTTTTCTTCTTTCCCCTCTTCCCAGATGATTTCAATTTTCGCTTTCACTGCTTTCCTCATTAAGGAGAAACAGATAACGTATCACGACCTTGCCCTCGAGACTCCCACGATTGAATAGATCAATAGTTCTTTTTTTGCATGTATCTATTCACACTTGTTCCTGTTAATTATGGCTGCCACAATCA
Source organism: Dolichovespula saxonica (assembly GCA_911387935.1). Lineage (NCBI taxonomy): Eukaryota > Metazoa > Arthropoda > Insecta > Hymenoptera > Vespidae > Dolichovespula > Dolichovespula saxonica. The sequence goes on along the minus strand of OU426994.1, from coordinate 12,371,123 downwards.
GCACATCATCAGCAAACGACATTCTTCTTTGCTCTTACTTCTTCGGCCTACTGGGCTCTTTTCCCTATCCTCTTACATTAAAATATCGTTTACATTAAAGATGATGAACCTACCAATGAGGCTCATATTCTACAAGTTGTACATATATATACACGTATGTATTTACGTACGCACAACGTTTTTGTCATTATATGCAGTGTCATAGACGTAGGTTTGTTTCCTTTTTTTCTTTTTTTTCTTAGAACTCGTCTCAATAGTATGTCGATAAATAGGAAAAAGTCGGGAATGAAAAATAAATAAAATTCCAACTACGATTCAGTTCTCTAATTGCTTCGTGAATGTTCGTATGATAAATAGCCAGATAAATGAACAACTTCTCTCTTTCCAAGATTATAAATGGTAGCAAACAAAACGTGCGTATGTTCGAAAGAAAATATCGGAATACGTCTGAGGATGTTGTTTGATTTCAAAAAATTTCTGTTTTGTTTAGAAAGATGCTCGGGTTTTCTTTATTTTTTTCTTTTTCTTTACTTTTCTTTCTTCCTACGTGTGTGTCGGTGTTTCTCTCTTTTTTTTTTAGATGTTCTCTGTTTTGCTCTTTCTAGGAAAGTAGATCCCCACGACTGAACGTTATTACGACGCCATATTCGCAAAGCAATTACCGGAACCACCGAATATCTACGTTCTTTTCTCTTCTATTCTCTCTTTCTCTCTCTTCCTCTCTCTCTCTCTCTCTCTCTCTCTCTCTCTCTCTCTCTCTCTCTCTCTCTCTCTCTCTCTCTCTCTCTATCTCCGGCCGCGAGAGTCGCATGTAAAATAGCAGATTACGTAATAGCCTACGGCGCCATCCCTTATTACCGCGACGCAGCTTAATGCAGTGACGTTAGTTGTATGCGATAAAGCGAGCTTCGAGCTCGACCACAACGAAATCCCCATAGGAGTTCCTGTTGGAGACTTTCTCTCTCTCTCCCTCTCACTCTCTTTCATTCTCTTTCTCTTTCTCTTTTAAACGTTCGTCGGAGCTTCGCCGGAGGAAAAATTCGAGAAGCTCGATAGTAACGTTGATTTTATAATACTGTGAATTTTTTTTCTTCTCGTTTCTTTTCCAACAAGGCCACAATCAGAAAGAGAGAGAGTAAGAGAGAGAAAGGAACAAAGCGGAAGAGTTCTTTTATACGATACCACCGATGGTCGCTCGTTTGCACGAACATTTTCAAAACATTGGCCTTCTTTTACTATCATTATAATCTAAACTAATCAGTCAAAATGTGAAAGCGACGTGATTTGCGAACTTCATCTTTAATAGTTTGTCTCTTTAAAGAAAGAGCATAACATAAACGTACATTCGAGTCCACGATTTCGTTCAACGGCACGATCAAGACATTTTTGTGCCATCGTATTCCCTTTTCTCGATTTGTTCAAGAGTTTCTGCAAAACGTAGTGAGGGAACGTGAGAGATAGAAAGAGAAAGAAAGAGAGAGAGAGAAAGAGAGAGGAAGAGAGAGAGAGGGAGAAAGTAGGGAGTCCAACAGCGCGTATTGTCGCCGCTCTTAGACACGTACGCCAGGCCACGTTTGTATGGAGAGTGCAAGAGAGAGAGAGAGAGAGAGAGAGAGAGAGAAATCGGGAGGGATAAAAAAAATATATGTATGTATGCATGCATGCATGTATGTATGTATGTATGTATGTATGTATGTATGTATGTATGTATGTATGTATGTATGTATATATGTATGTATATATGTATGTATGTATGTATGTATGCATGTATGTATGCATGTATGTATGCATGTATGTATGCATGTATGTATGCATGTATGTATGTATGTATGTATGGATGGATGTATGATGTATATATGTATGTATAGAGTGATAGAGATGCGCGGTCGGACGTGAAATACCATCGAATCGCGAAACAGCATTTCGTTCGTGGCGAGCGCACCTCTGTGGTAGGCCGTGTCGATGCAACGATGGCGAATAGAGAGAATAAGAGTGAGAGCGCGCAAGAGAATGAGAGAGAGAGAGAGAGAGAGAGAGAGAGAGAATAGAGAAGGGGGTTGGGAGTTCATTACGCATGGAAAAATAAACTAAAGGGAGCTGCTCGGCTGCAGAGAGCCGTCAGTGGAGGGTCGGTACTGCATTCAATACCATGGCCCTCTCGCTACCCTTCCTCTCTCTCTCTTTCTTTCTTTCTCTCTCTCTCTTTCTTTCTCTCTCTCTCTCTCTCTCTCTCTCTCTCTCTCTCTCTCTCTTACTTTTTCCCTTTGTACCCTACAGCGAGATCCCTCATCGGGAGTACCTCCATTGCATCTTTCTTTCTTGCTCCTTCGTATCGTCTATCTCTACTTTTTATCTTTCTTCCTCTTCTTCTCTCTCCCTTTCGCTCTCGCTCTCTCTCTCTCTCTCTCTCTCTCTCTCTCTCTCTCTCATTATCATTTCTATGCTGATCTTCAGCACTTTCTTTTCTTTCTCTCTCTTTTTCTCCTTCACCTTCTCGTTGAATCTAACGGTCTTCTCATCCTCTTAATACTCTTCCTCTTGGCGATCTCGCTTGCCTTTCTTTTCATACCAACCAGTCCAATGATTCAATCCACTCGTGCCAATAGTCATTAGAATTAACTTGCGCGATTTTCCGTGCCCGAAGAATCGTTGGTAGCTTCGATTCGATTCGGCCCTTAATCTCTCTCTCTCTCTTTCTCTCTCTCTCTCTTTCGCTTGCTCGATCTCTCCCTCTCATCCTTTACTATTCTCTCTTCTTTTATCTCTCGAGACGTGTAACAAAGCACCGTCTGCCCACGCTAGTCGGTATTAGTGGAACGATAATGGTGCTCTCTGCTCGTTGTTGACGTATGAAAGGTGAAAAAAGTGTATGTATAGAGAATGGAAATGGCTCGTTTTTTTCTACGTATATTGGCCGTAATAAGTGTCGAAAGGTAGTAAAGAGGAAAAACGGCTCGTTAATTCTACAATAATGATTTTCGAACGAATCGATCGATAATATAACACAGTGGTAATATAATGTTTAAATTTCTTTCCCTTTTTTTTTCTCCATTTTTCTGAACGCATTATAATAATTGCCCTTAAAATGGCATCAGTGTCCCGGAAGGAATGCGTCGTTTTAATAATTAGGACTAGAGAGAAAAGAAGAGCAAAGAAAAGCGACGCATTGCTTCAGGGCTTATAGAGCTTTTTAATATTTACTGTCTTCGATTGAAACTTCTCTTTTTAAGCCTCATATGATTTAATCTGAATTCGTAATGTTTTATTCGATGGTGATTTAATTCTTAACGAACGATTTGCAAATGTCTCTTTCTTTCTCTCTCCCTCCTTCTCTTTCTCTCTATCTCTCTCTCTCCTTCTCTCTCTCTCTCTCTCTCTCTCTCTCTCTCTCTCTCTCTCTCTCTCTCTCTCTCTCTCTGTCTCTTCCTTTTTTTCTTTGGATTTGTTCGGATTTTCGGCGAAGCAAACTTTTTCATCCAAAGCGATCGTAGAATAATAAACGAAATTCGCGTTAGCGAGAGTTAACGCGAAGTCTGCCTTTATCGATGATCGATCGATCGATCGATCGATCGAACGAATGTATAAACGACGAATGCAGCGGCCAACGAATGTCGACTGCAAGGGAACAAGCCGTTAAACTGCACGAAACGTAATGTCCGATACGTCGACGAAACGCGATTAACGCTCCTATCGGAATTATCGACCGGCTGCATCAATTTGACATTGTACTTTCTGCTGGATGTAAGTACCGTCCCGGGAGGGCTCAAACCACGGTTATCTCGACAATGCATCAGGCTCGTATTCTCCTAGAGTCTGTGTGATCCATCCTGATCGCGTTTTGTCACCCCTCCCCTCGATGATACACACTTCACGCTCAGTACCTACATGGTAGGCGAAGTACATCAGTGATACGTTTTCGAGTACCGATCGAATCGATTTGTCGTTTGATGGTTCAGTTGATTCCCAACAACGAGAAACAGAAAGAGAATGATGTTGTTCACGATAACAAAGTTAGATAGATATAGGGCATAAACAAAAGTAGTAAGGGGGATAGAGAAGGCGTACGAACAATAATGACGCGTTTCATTAAGTCTATTCTCTTCGAAATTCAAGTTCACAAATACGATCGATGTGTATCCATTCCGAACATGTAGTTGCAGCATCATTGAATCGACTTTCAATATGCCCCATAACATTGTTTCGCGAGGTTGAGTTCGTTGCCTTCGCATCCCTAGTTGCAGCCTGCTGTTCCCAGAGAACATTAACCACATTGTATCGTGCTATCCGGAACAACATTGAACTTGAAATCTTAACATTGTTCTCCCTTCTTTGCTTTTATCTCAAGTACATTCGATTAGTCAGCAGCTTTTTCTATCCCCTACTTACTCTCAGCCTCCCTCTTCTTCTTCTTCTTCTTTTACCTGTTTACTCAATCATTGCATCTTCTTGCTTTGATATCTCCTCCGTGTGCATCAATCTCTATTGTTCCCTTTGAACGAGGGGAAGATTATTTCTGGAATTCTCATGTCTAGTTGTGAATTAATAATAGTCGTCATTTTTTTTGTTCTATCTTGTTCGAAATTAATAAAACAAAATGCTACGTTCAGATGTTGATTTCTCTAATGTTTTATGGATATTGGCGAACTCTTTTTTTCTTTCTATCTTTCTCATTATTCCATTGTTCAATGTCTTCTTGGGTTAAAAAAATGTTTACCGTCCTGTAATCAACTGTTGGTTGTACGGTTGCATAAAACAACAACCAACTCTTATTAAGTTACTAAAAGGTAGATTTTTCACAACTAGTTCCTCGAAATCACTCGCATCTCCATAGAATTCACGGAGGTATAACAACCCACGAAAGTCGTCTGATTATATGATTGCCTGTTATTACGTAGAACGCTAAAGTTCCGTTGAGTGTACAGGGAAATAGATAAATAGATAGATAGATAGATAGATAGAGAGAGAGAGAGAGAGAGAGAGAGAGAGAGAGAGAGAAATGAACGATGTAAATACATGTAGAATTACGGATACCAGCCAGGACAATAAATCGACGAATGCACAGCTTCCCATTATTATATATAAAGACGTGTAGTTTCATTTCTGGCTCGGTCCACGGGAGATATCGTGTCCGACCACGAAGAATCGATCGAATGCCCGCTTTTGATACGGTTCGACGACTTCCAGCTTCTGGTACGAACGTTTAACCCCTTTGAATTGCGTGTCATTTATGAATTTACATCCTGATCTGTGATGTTACTCGGAAATAGAATTACGGGAATTTTTATGAAATAAAGTGATATTGAATTAATGTTCTATAAAATATTCATAAAAGCATTAATAAACTAAAATATTCTTTAGAGACGAAGAATAATGAAATTAAAGTTCTTGAACATTTATATCGATTTTGAAAAATGAATGATAGTAGGACTAATAAGTAAAGTAATTCATTATGATTTACGAATTAAAGCGGACTTTAATGAATCTCATAAGTACATATATATCGTCGGTAGTAATGAGAAGCTACCTTATCAACCGAACGCTACATGTCCAATCAATTTTCAACGTGGCGGCACACGCCGCTTTTGTGGTAATATCTATTATTCGCTATCCCCGACAGGGAATCAACCCCACGCATCACACACGTGATCTCCTCATGACAATGGCCGTCGAGAATGCTACAGGATTCTAACCGTTCCGTACCTCGATTTCACGGATCAGAAAACGGGGATCGATGACCGTTGCTTGGCTTTTCAAGGATGCACTTGTAGTACTTCTGCTCTTTAATGTACACAACATACGACGATCTTGCTGTTAAATGTAACCATATTCCTGTATAATGTCATGTAAGTTACGCACAAGTATTATATGATCACACAATAATGTATTTGTATTTTTTATTTATATATTTGTACTTTTTGACGAAGTCGATTAAGACATAAAAAATTAATTATCAATTATTAAACAACAAAATTAATTATCAATTCTGTTGTTTAATTAATAATGTCTGCTAATACAATAGAAGTCACTAATACAAGTTTCGTGTTATATAATTTTTTTTCTTGTAGTATGACACGACAAAATAAATTAGAGTTTATAGATAACACTGATAATCTATATCGATTAGTCCGAATAGTCTATTCGAAACATTAAGAAATATTTACAAATTTTTCTTTTTTTTAAGAAAGCACAGATATTTCTTCAAAGTATAGATTATAATTACCGAGCATCAGTTTAATTACGTTCATATTAATCTTCACTTTTGAAAATATAGACGAAAGAGAAAAATATATAGGTGAGTAGGACGGATGATAGTGCATAGACCACTACTCCTCGCTTTATTACCTATGCGAGTTCTCCGCTCCCGTCTAGAGTATGGATAATCTAATTATCCTGGACGACAAATCTCGTTATCCATGGCGCAGCCGAGCGACGTCGAGAAGGATGATGTCGAGAGGACATCGTCGTTCACAACTGCGACGAGGTAAAGTACGCAACGGCATAACGTAGCGGTTTCCATCGTAACGAACGACGCACGTTGATATTATAAAAATGAAAGAAAGGTAGAGTACTGGATGAAATAAGTGACTGCAAAAAAAAAGACAAAAAAAGAAAGAAAGAAAGAAAAAAGAATAAGACTGATAATCGAACGAGCGTGAGAGTATTATTAAGGTAATTACGAATTTCTCAAGGCGAGAATTACTCGTTCGTTACCTCTACGTATCTAAGTACGTAGCAGGTTGTTGCCCTGCCTGTGAGATGTAGGAGAAACCAGAAGCAAGAGAAAAAGGATGAGTATGAGGAAGAGAAAGAGAAAGGGAAAGAGTAGAGGGGAAAGAGGTACAAGAGAAAAACGTTTACGGGGGATTATGCAAATGTGAGTAATTAATTTCGCGAAGCCTATTAGCCTTGCCCAACGGTCGTGGCTTTCAGGAGAGGAAGGAATTCAGCGTACAGACGAGGAGGAGAAGTATCGGGTTCCTAGGGACGAAAGACTTTTGTGCTTTCTCGACTTTCGAACGCGCGTGGCAATTTATCTTTTAGAAAGGGTCGGATTCGAACGTACGTTCGTTTAATTAGAACCAGCTCCGATCGGTTACTCTTAAAAATTAATTACTGTAATTTATTGGAACCTTTTTTTAAAGTAATACCTTCTAATATTTTAGATAATCAAACAGGTGTAAAGTTTTGTTCCTTGGTGTAGGCGATACGTATGTGTGATACGAATAAGAAAGCGGTACGATTTAAATAGTTCTGAAAAAATGACGACCGAGACATGATAAAACTATCGTTCATAACGGATTGGGAACAGTCGATATAACAGAAAGCAAAAGAGTGTACATCTGGAAGCCTGAAAGATATTATTTATTTCAATATACATATTATATTTACATGAAAAATTAAAAGTCTCTCATTTACTCTATTCGTATCATTTATTTGTAAAAGGAATAAGGAAGTTCTTGCACCAGTATCTATTAGATAAAAAGAAAAAAGAAGAAAACTATTAATCCCTATAGAAAATTGATTTTTCAAGGAAAAAAGATTTTGCAAAACGATTATCCAGAGTATAGAAAATGATACAAGAATCTAGTGGTTCTATTCATAAATGATTCGATATATATTTTCGTTTAAGCGACAAGGCAATATATTTATTATGAAAAATTCGTTAATTTCACAGTGATTGCGTTCGTGTGGTTGCTTGGTGGTAGTAGACAAGATCGGTAACGATGGAAAGTGTACCTTGCCTGCTATCATTTTAGTTAATTCCTTTTGTTGAATATTTGCACATTTATACATACATACATACATAGATACATATATACATATATATATATATATATATATATATATATATATATATATATATATATATATATATATAAGTAATGTAATGTATGTAATTAAACCAAACTAATTAGGCAATACTCAAATTATTGTTTTAAATCGTCTCGTCTAAAGAATTAATTTGTATTATTTACATTTATAAGAATTGCATTAGTCTTACATATAAATATAATTTGTAGGTACGTTTTGTGAAAGCATCGTGGTACAAAGGTCAGTTTTAAGCACACCTAATGGAATAAAGAGAACGAGTATGGTTCACGGTATTTCTTTTCCCTGTGTCACGTATTATTGACGGCTTAAATTCATTAGATTTTCTCGCAATGTAACGCGAGGGGTTCTCTATCGAGTTCTTCCCTCTTTCGCTCTTTCTTCTCATTTCGAGGGTAAAATTCGCTCCTCCGCTCTTGCAGACTCGGCGCGAAAAAGCCCGAAGTCCCGTGAACTTATATCGGATTATTTTATCAAATCGTCGGGCTCAATGTCTTCCTGCCTCCCTCCCTGCCTCTCTCTTTCTTTTTTTCTTATTCCTTCTCTTATACTCTTTCACTGTTACCAACTTCCTTTAGGGGTGCAATCCCCTACGTCGTTCTTTCCAACGGAATATTTCCTTCCGTACTCCCTCGAGTACTAAGGAGCCCTTACGCTTGCTTATTATCTGCGTTACAGGTTAGAAAAAGGGAAAAAGGTTTCAAAACTCTTGACAGAAGGTATGGAAACTCGTTGCCAATCTTTCGCGTATGATAAGAGTTCTTTGATTTATATGGGTTATGCACAGTACTTGTTGTAGGGTCTTTGGAAAATTAGATTGTCCGAAATCCTCCGCGTCCCTTTAGTTTCCTTTCTCGTTTATTTTTCCTTTAGTTTATGGCACGCTCGGGAATTTTTTACGAATTGGCTCGTGGATTCGCGTCGGCCATGTTAAACGTTTCGTGGTATACGAAAAGTGATTTATACCAAATATTGAGAGGCTCTTATGCGATTAGAAAAAATGAGAAAGACATGTCTCTCACGGCTTTTTTTCTTTTTGATCTCGAAGAAATTACGTTTCGTCTACAGACGAGACACATTCAAATTGCCATTAAAGTCCGTGATTTAAGATCGTGTCGATATCTCTCGAATTACATTTCTATTATCCGTTTTGCACCGAACGATCGCTGGCACGATGCAAACGCATTTTTCTTTCAATAGTTGAAAACCAAGGGCAAAAGGGTAAAGTTAAAGGAGGGAGGGAGGGAAGGACTGGGCTGGGTTTGGCTCGAATGGGAGCGTAAGTTATTTCTTTGGTTACGGGATACGAAAAGCTTCGAAGGGCGCCATCGTCGACGAATACTTTCTCCATCTTTCTCTATCTGTTCTAACGTTTACGACTATTTGTATCGACTGAAAGAAATCCTTGCTTTTCGAGTGGAGCGCGTTTAAATAGATGCTCATCGATCATTCTCGTTCTTCGTCGACTTTCCTTGGAATTACCCTGTATCTGTATCGGTGGAATCGATAAACGATACAAACAAAAAATAAAAAATAAAATAAAATGAGAGAAGATAAATAAAATCGAGGATATTGCACGCAATGGAAATTTTATGAAGTTATCGAATTTTCTGAACAAATCCAAAAAATAAATATTAAACCGAAACAAAAATAGAAAGAAAAGTATTGTTAAATGGGCGGCTATCTGAAGTCGCAGTAAAAAAAACTTAAAGATAACTAATTAAAAGACGATTTTGTCATCTGTCATTCTCTTTTTTCTTTCCCTTTTTTTCTTTTTGTTTCGATAAAAACGAATGCCACAAAAAGAACATAAAATCTACAGATGTTTTAAGACGGAGACATTCACTATCCTATGTTTGACCGTGAAATTCAACCTTCCCATCCTTCTACCGAGCACAGTCGACGTCTGTTCGAGGTACATGATTAACTTTCCTTCATTATCATAAGACTCGTGGTGCTTTCGTCAGGATATCTAAGGGACGCAAACTTGTCGTCTTTCGTGGCACGCCCTCGTGTGCATTCCTTACGCATTTAAAACCGTCTGCGAGTTTCACCACGATCCTCGAACATTTCTGCGGAGTTAATAATGTCTTCCGCGATTAATAATCGTGGAACTAATGCTGAGAGCCGGCAGGTATAAAGCCGAGACGATAATCTTCTCGACTGTTAGAGTTATTTCCATTTAATTGTCCCTTCGTGAATTTCGGTTTCTTCTCTTGAACTAAAAAATTATAAGTTATAAGGATATTATAATATTTCTTTTAATAAATTTATGTTTCGTAATATTGTTTTTACCTGATTTATGATAACAGAAAGTAATGGAGAGTGGAAAAAAATAAGATCATAAAATTTTTATTCAATTCCAAATATATAATAAATAGTTATACAACATAATACATTTATGTAAGTTAATAAAACCTGATTAGGATAATAAAAATTAAACACACTATCTAATAACGAACATAGTTTTTTTCTGTTGTAATGAATTGTAATGTAATTGTAATAATGAATTATATGATGAAAAGAACACAAAGTAAGTACGTTTTATCGCACATTCACAATCAGTTCTTCTCAGTTCTTCTCATCACACAATCACTCAACTACTACTCTCTCTCACTCTCTTTCTCTCTGCAATTTTTCTTCTTCTTTTTTTAACCATGTTCACTCCTCTACCTTTCAAAATGCGCGTTGACGATAGTTAAAGCGATTTCCGGAACTCTCACTGACGGGAGATGAAAATATCTGCTCCGACAACGTTTCCTAAAAAGAATAGGCTTTTAATCACATAACCGGCCCTATCGCTTATCTCAACATTTTTTTTATACTTTAGAGGTAAGCACATGCTCGCATTATGAGTATTCTTCTTTTCATCGGTGACCTTACATTTATCATAGTTAACGATACATGCTAATATAAAATGTAAAAAGATTTTGATTAAATCATGTCGCTTAGAAAATTTATCCTATTTTGATTTCGCAGCATAATTTTCATAGTTAATTAACTCTTTTATCGATATAATTTCAATATAACTGAGATATGTGAGTATATTTGTATTTTTATAGATTTATCCGCGTCACTTGTTTTCATTCCCGTTCAATTTCCTTTTCCTCCACTTCCTAATTTCTTTCACAAGAAGGGGAAAACATAAAGAAGCATTCACAGTGTGTATTTACGTTCGAGCCCCATATCTTTTCGAAGGTTCTTTGATTTTTTGCCTTGGTCACGGATTCAGTCAGATTTTTGTCAAATCGCGTATCTAATCATACTTCTTTTAAATCTTATTAGAAAACCGAAAAGTGCATTCTGACGTGAGATTGTCTTTAATTGCACTTCCGTATGGGATTTCGACCTTTTTGTATCACTCGACGTTTTCGTTTGATTTTTTCTTTTCTCTATACATCTATTATACTTTTCAATGTTCACATTCTAATTTTATTCTCTCAATATGAATAAATTCTTCTAATTTCTACGAACGCGAAACTTTCGCTTCCTCTTTCTATATTTTCCTTCTTGAAACTAGAAAGCAATTATTATACGTCTTTCTCGAAAGCTCATTTTCAATTGAAATGTTTTTAATCAATCGAGTATTAAAAGCTGAATGTATTCTCGAGTTGTTAAAAACCGATTTGATCGTTACGTAGTTACATACCTAGTCCATATTACAAAGAAAATTTTGATAGTTCGAAAATGGACATTGTAGATGATTACGTTTGAAGAAATAGTCTATAAACCTTTTAAATCGATTGATAGATTCATTTCGAGAAGGAAACATCGTCCTCATGAAAAGCAAACCGGTTTCATAGAAGGAAGGGCCAGTCGATAGAATCGAACGTCGTATTCGGTGGATTCATTTCGAGCTATGATTCCTGGAGGTTGCCCATCACGAAAGTTCAATTGGAGAAGATTGAACGGTACGATAGAATGGATTATCTCCTATTCGTCGATTCTTCTTGCTCCGAAAATCGCGATAGAACGTTTTAAAGAAAACTACGTGGTATCGTCAAATCGGAGCAAGGTTTACCCTCGAATTCAAACGTTTGTCCTGTCCTCATCTCCCTCTCTCTCCCTCTCTCTCTCTCTTTCTCTCTCTCCCTCTCTCTCTCTCTCTCTCTCTCTCTCTCTCTTTATCTCTATTTCTATCTCTATCTCTATCTTTCTTTCTCACTTTTATCATAGATTCTGAGCATTGACGTAGTGATTATTAAAGATCTACGAGCAATTCTTGAAAACATCCAATTTTCGTATATGTACGTCTATCAGTCGATCGTAACCATTACCTTAAAGCGAAAAATCTCCAACACGGTCTGATCACGAGTGCAATTAAGTGCAAAGTGGACCAGTAGACGTTCTCGGACGACGGTAAGCTTACGAAACTCCGACGCTCGTAAGTCGTAAGGTATTTCGTACGGTTACGCGAAACTTGCTAACTTCGCTGGTGTGACACCTGCCGCGCGTAATCAACCTGCCGAGTTAACTGGGTTTCTCATTCTCTCAGTCGCGCTTGTAGCAACTACCATGTGAGAACTCTCTACTCTTCCACGTTTATACGTATGTATGTATGTATATCCTGTTACAACAGCAACACAATTGGCAAAGACGAGTATTGTTTTAAATGTGTATGCGAGTGCACGCGTGTGTGTGTGTGTATGCATTTCCATTGACATCAAATGCATACACACAAATGTTTTTTCTGCTGTCCGTCTGCCTGTCTTTCTTTGTTTTTTTCTCACTAAAAAATTTCTTTTATTATAAGAAATTACCATACATGCTTTTAAGTACGTGCTATAGTTATAAAAGAATTTAAAGAAAAGAATTGACCTATAATAGAAAAGATAGATAGAAAGATAGATAAAAAGATGGATAGAAAAGACGAAAGACTGACGCACCTTACTTTATAGTTGTGTACATCTCAAAATAATTTCAAGTTGTACATTTGGAATGCGCTATATCTTAGGCACTTGGAACAGCTATTATTTATTCAGAATGAATAATTTTGATTAAAAAAAAAAATACTGTATATTCTTTGAAGCCACGGAAATAATAATTAGTAGGTTTGCAAACGCATTTCCAATTCTGTCTTTATAATAAAAAAATTTATCAATCATGCAATGCGCAAATTGCTTTAATTGAGCTTAAAGTTGGTTTGAGGTATCCTATACTCCACAGACACAACCAGAGTTAATTTGTACGAATATTTGCGGATGTCAACAAAACTCTTATGACCGCGCCAAATACGTTAATAATAAAATGCGTTCACATATCGGAAACTCACATTTATCTCTCTTACTTCATACACACTTTATTCATGTTCGATCGATTAATTGCAACTACGAGTTGTGTACTTGCTCGTGGTATTTGCTGCCGGTCTCTATTCACTGCTCTATGATAATTCTGTTATAGGGAAAGTGAAAATAGTAATGATCAATATTATTAATCTACATTCTATACGATTATTCCGAAGCAAGAATTTGTGAATATTTTATTGGTTATAATACATTCGGATGAATATATTGGTTTCTAATAATAATACAGAGTTTGTGGTTTATTTCATAGTCAAATGGAAAATCTTTTTTTAAGGTATATATCTTTCGTTCACCATGTTAAAATAGAATAGCGATATATTCTTTTGTAAATATAAACCATAACTGTTACGATGAAAATAAATATTTTTTATGCCGTAGAATAGTTTTTTTTTCTGAACGCCGATCTTGTAGTAGAATTTTCCGATCGTTGTGTCTCTAAGATACATCGCGATTTTGCCATGAATTTTTAAACAGTAGAATTAAGCGATACTGATATGCAAAGGAAGGTTTGTTTGTGCATATATTTTTATAGAAAATATAGAAAAGATCTTATGAATAAAAGATAAGATGTCTTAAAGGACGAGTGTCAATTTATCTTGAGAATTCCGAAGAAACATAATCGATTGACGATACTACGATTGAGTTATTTAATTTTCATTAACGATCAAAGTATCATACTACAAATAGTCAGTACTATTTCGTAACAATCGATATGCTTTCTAACAGGTCATTACCATACCTGCTCATTTTTCTTTCTTTCTTTATCTCTTGAAGTTTGAAATAAGTAACGAGTAAAATAACTCGAAAAGATTAAAAAGGTTGATGTCAGCCATGAGAAGCTGCATCATTCAACCTCTCCCTAAGTACTCCAAATTAACTCTTTTACCTTTCACGTACAAGTATTTGGTTAACGTATTAAAGTCCGAACAAGATTTTTAGTGATGTTTTCAGAACGCCGCTAATTACATACTAAAACACTCCGTACGTTTCGTTTAAAGAAACGCATTAACCGACTAAAAATTTTTTCATGACTACGAGAAATTTGAGCTCTTTCGTTTATCGAAAAATATTTATTTTATTTATTTAGTCGTTCTTTTCACTTGCAAAAGTAGTTGAATCGAAAGTTTCGATTCGAGATCGTTTTTTTTTTCTTTTATTCGATGACGTTTAAATTTTGTTAAGGATTTTAAACGAACCCTTCTAAAATCTTTCTTCGTCTTCGAATCGGCCGAACGAAAGTTAGAGTTTCGATGAACATTGAATACTTTTTTTCCGATTGAAAGTTTTGCTTTATTTCTACCTTTCATCCTGATTCCATCGTTTAAGTTTTCATGTATTTCGTCGTCAATGAAAATTGTAAAGACTTGGAATGAATTTCGATCGATTCCTTCTCCATCGTTACAACGTCCTCGGTTAGAGCGCTTCATTTAGATAATTAATTATTATCGCGGCATTGTACTGATAACTTCTCAAATCGCGTAAATTCATCGGCTCATTGTACCATCCTTAAAAGCTTGCACATTATCATAGACAATAGTCAATCTACATGCATTAGACATTAATATATCAATTTATAATAATTATCGATGATTTACGTTTTATATACACGATAGGATAATTTTCGTTTATGTTTAATTATTTTGCTTCGGGCTTTTAATTGCACAATCTTTTTTCGAATTTTCATATAATATTGTGTTATGAGAAACATTTCTGTTGGCAATTAATGTAACAATAAAGACGTACTTATAAAAAAAGACCGAAGATTCGCGAGCGACAATTTTAAAATGCGTTAAGTGATGAGACATCGGTAGAACTCGGGAACATTTGCGGCAGTTAGTTGATTGGCGACGAACAAAGACTAAGGGTCTATCGACCAAATCTAATTAAACCCTAAAACCTGTCACTTCGCTTATCTCGTTTTGGCTACCCTGATCATAGCTCATTCCTCCCTACAAAAGGTTATCGACGAAGTATAATTCTTCTTAAACATTTAGAAAAAAATAATACTAATAACAAATACATTTCACTCGTTATTGTAATTGAGTATGTTCTATATCAAGGTATAAATGTTACTTGATATAATGAATATTAAATGTTCTTTTACTTACGAACAAAAATACACAAACAAACAGATATACGCATATACATATATATCGATTATTTTAGTTTACATACGTACTATCGAAGAAAAAAAGTAGATTAATAATTTTATTGAAGCTAAATATAAGAGAAAATGAGGAGAAAAAGATACGGAAAAAGAAATTGGTATAAAAGATAGGAGAAAAGGTATGAATGTTCATTGGTAGCGAACGCGAAGCAAGCCCATGCGCATCCTTAGAAAGAGAAAAGAAAAGGATCCAGAATCGTGCTGTTTCTCTCTCTCTCTATCTCCTTCTCTTTCTCTCTCTCTCTCTCTCTCTATCTCCTTCTCTCTCTCTCTCTCTCTCTCTCTCTCTCTCTCTCTCTCTCTCTCTCTCTCTCTCTCTCTCTATCTATCTCTCTTTCTATCTCTCTTTCTACCAATATTCTTCTCTATTTTCGAGTATCCGGTGGTGGATGCACCCCCGTGGTTGGAGAGGAACGTCGGTAACAGCCAAGGCAACTCGGTAGAAGCGGTGGTAGCAAAAGCAACCCCATCGGAGCGCAGAACGTAGCGCATGCCCATCCGGGAATCGAAGCCACGGAGGCACAACGTCAGCGGCGAACCACCCGCCGGGTTCCTCAGTGCGTTTGGCGAACAGTTCGCGGACGGACGTGTCTCATCTCTTTCGTCTAGCTTCTTGGAGAACGCTTTTCCATCTCTTTTCTCATTCATTGAGGTCTTTTGGAAAGAAAAAGCCGTGAAGAGAGAATAAAGAAACACAAGAAGCGAATTCAATAGATTTATCAAATCGTTAAAAACGTCGCGTTTCCTTCGCTTAAAGTGGAACTCGGTGAACATGATTGGAAAAATAGACAACGAGTTCTATTCGTGCACTTATTGAGACGTCGGTTATGTGAACTGAGAACTTGTTTCAAGGTTTTTTACTCGTAGCGGAAATTAAAAAACACGGGGGAGATAAGGACAAATAATTAATTTGGTTTTCTTTGAAATTAACGATAATTTTCGGAGTTATCTTGGAAAAAGTAAGAAGAAAGAAAATTTCGAAGGTAAAAGATCATCAGGACGATTCATGCATGTTGCTCTGACCCTGATACGAGAAGTCACGCCGGAATATCAAGGTCGTTTGCGATCGATCAGCGTGGCGTCGGCTGCCACGTGACTGACTGATTGATCGTCTCCCACCGTTTCAATCGCAATCTTGTGTAGAAGATCGTTTCGTGCGATTTCTTAAAAATTTGGTAAGGTCGAAATAATTGTTGACCTTCCCTCCTACGTAATTTGAAATTAGACCTACGATGAAGAATTATTAAAAATATCCTCCGATGAGACTAATTCCGATTATCGTGAAAGTTTATCTTACAAAAAAGAAATAAAACGGTATTTAATTCGTTTTATTTGTTCCTTGAGTCGATTGTTTTGTCATGAATAAACAATCCACAGATTCACAAAAATCCTGAATTTTCTTCTCTCTTCGCAATCGTGCAAATATAAGTAAAAATTAACGTTAGCTTGACATTCTTTTGGTCAGACTAAAACACGATACTTCTCAATATCTCTTATCACGAACGTTTGAAAGAGTACGGAAAGGAAAAAGAACAGAGTGAACGAGCAAGAGAAACCGAGAGAGAGAGAGAGAGAGAGAGAGAGAGAGAAATAAGAGGGTTGATCTGACAGAGAATAAGAAGGGCGTGTGACGTGCAGTGCGATCGGTGCGAAGAAGATTTGAGGGACTTGCAGGATCCAGTTACGACGTGACATGATGAGAGATTTATAAACGGCGAAAGCTTTAAGAAGATGAAGGATAGAAAAAGATAGAGGGAGAAAGGAAAAGAGAAAGAGATAGAAGAGTGGATGGACCGAAAGAGTTTGGTGAATCTTTGCGAGTCTAAATCGCTACGTCAACGTGATTGGTGAGTTTCATACACGCGACGATTTAATTTTGTTTTCTTAACCGATGTAAGCAGTTATTATTCTCTACTTTTAGATTTTTAATCGTTAATGATATACAGGTTGTCTCGTAGAATATATAAGTTTTTCAAAACTCGTAGCAAGTTTCTTTTTTTATTAGTATTTGTATTGAATTTTATAAATATGTTTAGAGATGTTCAATAACGTTTAAAGTATAATTGATCAAATAAAAATTTGTTAAGGCTTAACGTGACAAAGTTTGGAATTCTAAATATAAAATTAGAGGTGACCACGAAGGGTGACGAAGAGAGAGGGGAAAAGATCGAGAGTAGCGAAAAAGGGGTAACAAAACTGATTCATGGTGTGAGGAAGAACGACGTTAAGTCGACGTGAATGGAAGGGCCTCGGTAAGAGTCGTGGGTGGTCCGCAAGACGAAGAAGAACGAAGATAGGGAGTGATAGAGTTTGAGGCAGAGAAAAAGGGAGAGAGAGAGAGAGAGAGAGAGAGAGAGAAAGGATAGAGAGAAGTCAGAAATATCGCGAGAAATAGACATCAAACTTTTGAAAGAGAAATATAATTTCGTCCCGTGTGTCGTTTAGAATTTTGCATTTAGATCTTTACGTGTTTGTCGATCTTTATTTATAAATGCTTGACAAAGGTCCGTTCATCTAATTGCGCTCGACAAAATATCCACGAGTAGAAATTGCGAAAGGAACGTTATTCGCTTTATAAATACGTTATCTCACATTAATATACGTATAACTAGTTTAATATTCGAACATAAAGCTTGAAAGGATCTTTTTAGCGAAACTAAAATCGTTACACGTAATTTTCCATTGGTGCGTTTTTTCGTTATTTAATTTTTTTTATGTTTTTATTTTTTATTTCAACCGAAATCTTCTTCGCTCGACATTTTTTAAAAATTCTCTTTTTTTTTATCCGTATTGTTCTTTCTTTCTTTCTCCTTCTTTTATCATTTTAACGACCGTGTTTATTTTGTGTGATTCAGAATCATCATAAAATAGGTTTTCGTGTAAAAACACTCATAATGCGAATATGTATTTGCCGTGAAACTGTAGTGTTAAATTCTCACAAATTATTTTGTGTTTCCGTTGGATGTTGTGCGTTCGAAATGATACATAAATATCATACAATGAGAAAAGAGAAAAAGATAGTTAGATAGAGAGCCCTCTACAAAAAAAAAAATATCAGAGAATTTAAAAACGCTTTCGGATGCCAATTGGTAAACCTCAATCCCAATGGGGCTTACTCTCGATTGAACAAATTGCCGCCAATCATAAATAATTGACAGACAATCACGAAGGATTTAGATTTTCTCTCTGGTATAATACGCCCAGAAGTCCGATATCGCTTTTACGAAGGGTCGACAATGCGACGAGCGCAGAACAATCCTTTGTTTAACCCTCGAGAGCCGGAAATAAATTTTCACGAGATTTGTTCTCGTCTCGTAATTATGCCAGTTGAGCGATGACGATATACATACGTTTGTACATATAATACATAAGCATATATAGGATCAATACGAATATACATGAGAGATAAAAAGAGAGAAAAAGAAAAAGACAGAGAGAGAAAGAGAGGTGGAGGGAGAAAGGAGATATTCTTTCTAATTTTACAAATATACGAATAGAAAACAGGATATTGCAACGTCAGAAAGAAAAAGCCGATATTACGTGGCAAAGTTTGTGCTTTTACGATGCAAAGACAACGATACAACGTCATATCTCTCAGATCCGATTTCGTTCTCTATGTTTACGTTTCTACCACGATTCTATTTTAAAGCTCTCCACGTACGTACATACATATGTATGTAAGTGAGATACGCATAAATGAGCTCGCGCGTATACCCGATGGAATTATTATGTAAAAATAAGTGTAACGTATCCGTCAGTAATATTACCACCGTGGTATAGTTTACTCTTTGTTTTTACGGTGACACTTTTTTAAGTTCAATTTTTACAATGAATCTCCGTTAATAACTTAATCCTTTAGACATATGCCTTTAATTTTACCGATCTTGACATTTTCATTAAAAGTCACGAGAGAGAACGTGGCAATTAGAACGTTTAAGGAATCGTTCTATTATTTTCTTTCCGTTAGCTAAGCGGTTCGCATGATCGTAGACAAGTTTAACCAAGTTAGGAATCTCCGGTTCCAAGTCGAAGCTTCGCGTGTTTCACGACGGTTTGTACAAATCACGTGTGATTCCTGGAACACACGCAGCGTTTCCATGTTAAGATAACCGGTAACCCTATCTATATTAAGCACAATCCAAGCCTCAAGAACCCGACTTCATCCCGAATTGTGACCCCTCTTTTTGTTTTTACAAAAATAAAATAAATAATTAATTAATAATAACGAGAATAAGAATATTCTCATTCGGAATATCAGCTGCTGTTTGATCCATCAAGAAAGGTTTGTGCGGCTAATTGTTTTCTGAAATAACATCGACGTAATAGTACTGTAAAGGAAGGAGAAGAAGAAGAAGAAGAAGCAAAAAGGACGAGATGATATAAAGTAGGAGTTGAGAGAGCAAAATATAAGGATTGAGAGAGAAAGAGAGGGAGAGAGAGAGAGAGAGGGAAAGAAAGAGAGAAAGAGAGAGAGAGAGAGTACGAATGGCAGAGGCGGTGAAGTGTACCGAATTAGTGGTTAGAGAAGAGACATTGCCAAGAAAGAAGGAGAAAGGGATAGAGAGATAAAAACGTGATGAACCAGTCCAAGGAACGTGTACTAAGAGATAGATATTCTATACATACATATATATATGTATAAGATAGATAGACAGACGAAAGATAGATGGAGACAAAGAGAGAGAGAGAGAGAGAGAGAGAGAGAGAGAGAGAGAGAGAGAGAAAATATGTGTTGGAGAAGGATAGATGAAATAGTACAATGCAAGGAGAGGAGTAAACCTGTCCTGAAATGAGGTCGACATAATTGCAGCTCCAGTCATAGTGGAAGTACGGAGGTGGCTTCATCGCAGACGGCTTGTAAGAGGTGGGAAGGAGTAAGTTGGTGGACTGATGGCAGAAGGGTGAGGAAGGAAAGGCTTGGTCGCCATCCATTGTCTCATGCAGACCCGAAGTCGGCACTGATTAAATACTTGACACATCCCCGGCCGAGTCGGCTCGGCATAACTTTGTTCCAATTGTAATTACAGACCGGATCAGACTCCGGTTACCGAATGAGTTCCAGACAAGCCTGGAGAACGCGTCTTGTGGAACTTCGAGCCGTTTCATCAATCGAAGGCATCAGTCCGCCAGTTCTAATGCGATCTCTTCCTCCTTAGATCGAATCTTTTTTTTTTATATATAATAATAAAATAATTAAATCGTACGTTGTATACCTGTATGTATGCATGTATGTATGTATGTTTATATGTTTGTATGTACATGTCTGTCGTGTGCATGTGTACGTCATACGATTAATTAGTATATATCCTTTTCAGTAAATTTAAATAATTAATAACATCGATCAAATATATTTTTGTCAGATCAATTGTTTTCTTAGCTCGATTCCTATTGTAAATTATATTATTCTCGCATCCATCGTTTTTTACATATTCCGATTATTATCCGTAAATGTCTGATTTAATTAGTAGAAGATTGAAAATTTTTCACGTTCTTTGTCCTACGATTAATTCAAATAATTTTTGAATGTCAATCCATATACAGGGAAGGATGCGGAGTGTAAGGAGAAAAAATAATAAAAGATAAAAAAGGAAGTGTAATAGAAAATAAACAAGGAAAATAAAGGAGAAAAAAAGAAAGAGGACTTCGCGAGGCGCGAGAGTGCACGTGTACGTATTTAACGAGATCCGGCACGGGCTTTCGGAAACGATGCACGAGCGGTGGCTGTAGCAATGGTGGCGGCATCAGAGGCAGCGGCGTGGTAATTTATTACAAACCGGTTTCGAGGCGACGTCAAGCGTCAGGTTTCGTGCAATTTAAGGCCGGTTAATCGAAGTGCAGTAAGTCGTTAAAACTCTTTGACAAATTAATTAGTACGAAGGGCACAAAGTAGCGGTTCGGTCACGATCCTCCAGCTTCGTCCCTCCTTCTCTCTCTCTCTCTCTCTCTCTCTCTCTCTCTCTCTCGCTCTGTCTCAATCTTTCTTTCCCACTCCCTTTTCCTCTCATTCCCTCTTTTTCTCTCACTTTCGTCCCATCGTCTCGTTCACCATTGTCGTAATACCGAACGATCGAGCAACGGATCATCTTCCTTTTACCACGTCATCAACCAGTATATGTTAGAAAACATTTTATTCGTCAATATTTACTATGAAAAGAGAACAACATCAATGATAAAATAAAACGTTGATAATATTTTCATTTATATTTAAATGTCACCAGTTTAAGATAGAAATTGAATAATGTAATTAACAAATATCCTACTCTCGTCCCGTAGAATTTCTCCATGATATTCGGTAATCTATGTTAATAAGCCAATAATAAGAAAGGTTAACGGTTTTTGATGTGATAGAATAACAAATTAACGATTCCCTTCGACTTTCATTTACGATTATTTTTCACCTAATTGCACTTACGAGCGAGACGCGGTTAAGGGCAACGTTGGATAGGCGAGTGCAGGTTCTTCGCGAAGAGTTTATTACCAAACCGGTTTTTAAGTTCACGGTGGTTGGTTCCACCGGCAAAGGCAAAGGCGCCGGCGAGCGCCGGGGATTATGCAATTTAAAATCAGTTAATTGAAGTGCAATAAGTCGTTAAAACTCTTGAGCAAATTAATTAATATGAAAGCCGGAGAGCCTAGCCACCCTTTCTACCGCCCCCACCCACAATCTCGTTCCAACCAGCAACCCCTTTTCTACTGGTTCTCCTCGAAGCAGTAACGCCACCATTGCTTTTGTTGCTGCTAGTGTTAGTAGTGGTGAAGCTATAGGAGAGGGTAAAGGGCGTGCAGAGCTGGAAGTTGCCGAGGAAAAGCGCGGTTAATGAAATAATGTACGCTCGATGTATTCTTCGCGAGTGCAAGCCAGAGCGAGCAGGCTTGGGATTTAACTTTTCAACGAAAATAATCGCGAGGGAGACTTTCGAGAGTTCGTCTTGCCAACCCGAATTAATCTTTCATACGTACTTTCTTCGATCGAGAAAATCATGCATCGAATTTTGAGGAATACGAGTATAAATAATGTTTTGAATATCACGAATAAGTCAGCGAAACAGCTAGTTTCTATTTATCGTTTATTTGCACTTTTGTTCATTTTGAAATAATTAGGAAGAGTTAATATTGTTCAAGATAAATATACGTTTATTTCTTCACTAATTCATATAAAATACAAAGGCTATTAAACATTATCACGTTCAACCGTTATTACTGCTCCATTTTCGTAAAAAAAGTAAATAAAAAAATGATTACGAAAGACGCGATGTATTTCGGAAAGTTCGACATCATTTTTGAGGATATATCCGGCATATTCTCTCTTTCGAGGAAACGAGAAATCTTTTACGTTACATTCACGCTCATTCAGAAAACTATCTCGATTTCCGTCAGAGCCCGACTTAGTTTCCGTTCCAAAAGCGAATAATCAAGGCCAACCGATGAATAAGCATCCGTAGAAAAATTTTGACAAATTTCGGAAAAAGCGTCATAGGATCTATCTGTAATAGCTGTAAAGACCTGGCATAAGCGCGGAGAACGGATTCTCGTTTTCAAAAATGAATGCGTATGTGAATGAGTGAATGAAAACGGTGTGATAACGAAAAGCGAGTATCAGAGGAATAATAAATACCGAAAATAAATCACACCGTATTCCGTGCTTCTGAGAAACGAGAGACTTGCCGTATCTAAGCTTTCTTTACCGGTGAGTGTGTTGTGTATGTGAGACAGAGAGAAAGAGAGAGGTGGAGGGGTGAGAGAAAGAGAGGGAGAACTATTCGTTTTTGATTGCCCAACGAATCGCGTGAAACATCGACGTCCCGTTCAAAAAAGCTTGGGATTAAGTTTTAACTAATTAGAAAGAAACTCGTAATTTTGCATACCAAACTCTTGCCTTTTCGTTCGTAGCTGTTTCTTTACTTAGCGACCTACGTCTTCAAGAGGGAAAACGGAGGGGAAAAGGGAGAAGGACGTGCACGCGTTCATCTCGCTAAAAACATTTAGTGCTTTAAACCAATTTTAAAGGGTCTAACGAACTGCGAAGTCGAGGCTAATTGAGACCGTTGCAAAACTATGAAACAATGTCGGTACCTACGTCGTTCTCTCTCGTCTTCTCTCTTTGAAAACCAGTTTACGACGCAACGACAGGTGTAACGTGACGGCTTGTATACATCTCCCGACGGCTAACTAACTCGAATTAAATTATTTTCAATTTGCATATCTCCAAATGACCAAACGATTGCGCAGAGAATGTTTTTTTTTTAAGAATTTCTCGACACAGCACATGTCAGGTCTCATCAGTAAAGAAACGTCTGCATTACATGGACAATATATATATATATATATATATTGTCCATGTAATGCAGACGTTTATATATATATATATATATATATATATATATATATATATATATATATATATATATATATAAGCAAATTTGAAGAGGATTTAAGAAGTGTACGTATAATATCCACTAAATATTTCTTCGAGGTGTGAATTAAATAATTAATCTTTACGCATTCATTAGTGCGTGGCTTGCAAAAAAAAAGAAAGATAGTTAAATATCGTCTCAAAATAGTTTTTTACCTTCCTACTTTAATCTACTTTTTCTAGACATCAAAGTGTAAGAGATTTAGAGAGCACTCTACGTTCCTCCTAATTGCTCTACCATTTTTTTACACTCTCTTCTACATACGCACACGAATTAAGGACATTAAATTCTATTCGCAAGTAAGCAATGAGAACTTGGAAAAATCCGTGCGAGAATCTAAATCTCTGAATAAAAAAAAAAAAAAGAGAGAACAAAGAAAATAAAAGAACGAACAAAGAAAAATCGTCTATTCCAGAGCAGCGAAAATCGAAGTGGGTTGGTGCTGATACTCGGGTGGTTGTTGTAAGCTTCCCTTATCTACGATAATCATTTAATACCTTGTAACGAGGATGCAATACCTCCGAAATCCCTGGTACTGCTCAGGGACGGTTCTGTAGAGGCCCGCAGGATTCACAGGGATGACGAAAACGCGAACCTATGCGTGGCACGTTGGATCTATGTATGAACGTTTGCGCGCGCGCATTCTCCACGCGATGGCCAGGAACAGAGAAGCTAGAGCTGAATTAGCATGGCTATCTTGGTAATATATTGGACTGTATCGTTGGACACGAGCGGCCGGAGTTACGTGATATACTGGCCCCCCTCGTTTTATTGGCAGTATGTACGATCCCTGCTCCCCTTTCGAGCTTCAAACCCCCTTTTCCTCCCTCTATCCCCTAAACGATCCCCCTCTTGTCTCCTTCTCGCCGTTTGGCAGCCCTTGACGATAGGTTTATCCACTTTCGCTGTTAATCCGTCTCTGGCTCAAGCGTTGACGGTAAAAAATGTACTCTTTCTTTTTATTGCCATCGTTCTTTCTCTATTTTCTTTTTTTTTGTTTCTTTTTTCTTTTTTTTTTTACTCGTTCGTCCAACCAGTACGGTTTTTGTTTCCCTGTAGGCAAATGCATACGCACTGTTATCTCTTCCTCTCTATTTCTCCAATAGTGGTCGAACTTTTATTTCTTTCAGATCTGTCGAGCATACAGGTATCGATGCGTATTAAATCGCGAGAATAAAAATTGTTTCAGGATAGGGTAGAAACAAAAAGAATGAATAAAGCATCAAGATTTTCTAGGTAACTCTATGGTACAAGTGTAGAGTAAATTTATAGTTGACAGTTGGTGCAAGTATAGAGTAGATTTATAGTAACGATTACTTTTTTCTTTGTTTAAGGGTAGATTTAGTACGGTCCTATGATAATTATTTTTAACGCCTCGCTTTTAATTCTTCTACCTCTTTTCTTTCCCCGGGCAGCGTTCCCATAAGCCCCGGTAATGAAGCTAGCTATCGCTTTGTACATTCTTTCAGAGATTTTCCATTAAGTTCGCGAGATGAAATAAAAATAAAAAGTAAAAGGGAACAGAAACAGCCTTAGGGTACGAATAAGCGCCATTGTAAATACAAATTACTACGATAAAAATATCAATGCTATACAATATTTTCGTATATCGAAAGAAGATTAGAGAGGAAGAGAGAGGTGGAGAGGAGAAAAAACATATCGATGAGTTTTACGAGGAGAAAAAAGGAAATAGAAATGAAGGAAAAGAAAGTAATAAGGAGAAAGAAACGAGAAAGATCGAAACGTCAATGTAGGGTTGGAACAATAGCAATTATTAATTATGTATCAAGTGCAGCAGTGTAATCCATATATCGAACGCAAGCGGGGGTCCATGACTCCGCCGTTACCACGAATCGTAATAGTTTTGTCCAGATATCTTAGGAGAGTTAAAAGACCCTCTTGGGTCAACTTCAAGTCAACAACAGGTCGCAAGTCGAAGCTAATCGCATTCTGCCGCGTAATCTCGTATAATGGGATTCATGAAGGTGTACGATTAAATTAATAAATGCGCCCGCTTCTTGTACACGATATGATTTATGACTTCTATCCGGCTCGTTCGATTCATGGACGGCCACTTGAAGGAAACAGGTAATTCATCCTGTCAAAGTTTCGCCCTGATATTGGCTAAGTCTTTGGGCTCTCGATTAAATAATCTTTTTCTTAATATCAGGAAGACATAAATTATTTAAGATAAATAAGTCCTTCATGTAATTATATATAACGCGATAATAAAAAAAATGTTATTTTATTAATGAAATATCAGATAACGATTTCCATTCAATATTTTCGGTTCCTTTAGTTGATATATTTATGTACTTTTAGTTACGAGCAAATGATTTTCAAATTCAGGAAAAAGCAAGGCGATACGAATTAACTGTTATCGTTCTCTGAGATCTTCTTGTAGCCGGGTATCGAGCGTGGACGGTAATTAACGCGCGTGGGCTGCAAGAGAAAAATCGAAAGAGATCAAGTCCTTCTCCAGTGTTTGTAACTAATTACCTGCCGAGAATCGTGATTCCGTCGCTTTGTCAGTCTCCCTTGAGCTACGCCTTACCTGCGCTTGATTTGCATTCCGACATTCGTTTCACTGAAACCACCGTTGTCTATCTTTAACGCGAATCCTTTGCGATACGATTTCACTAAGACGTGTACGCTTACTTTTATCCTCCTCGAAATCTTTAGGGACCTCTTATCCATTTAGAAATTTAACTAACTCGATATCGTCGATATTTTTAAAATGCCACTTCTCTTAACAACCTGCGGTTTTATTTTTAACAGATACTATTTCGAGAAATTATCAGAGATAATTTATTTTACTATTACATCTCCAGATTGAATATGTATGAAACTTACGTTCATTGAAACGCTCCATCTTAAGCGACGGGTACACGCTCGTACAATCTATTTAAAGAACATTTGGATAAGAAAAAAATATAAATAAAAATTCATTCTTTTGTAGAAACATTAATTAACAAAGACTATCATGTACGTTACCAAACGGTATTCATTATAAAACCGAATAGAAAATTTCTTTAGCTTTTATAACATAGTTTTGTAGAAACTTTAAACCAATATATCGTTCGATGAAGGAATAAAATAAAAATTTCTATAACTTTTGCTTTATTGTTTTTTTTTTCACCTAATGGACACGTTATATCGAATTTAACTGCGTCACGATTAATCTTTTTTGCCTGTAGGGTTATTATGAAACACGGTTGTTTGCTTTTCGATTGCGCGATAGTAGGACAATAGTTTCGAATTTAACGGGACGAGCGTGCCAAATTTTCGATATATTTCACAGAGAAATACGCTTCGATTCGGGTGAATCCATTTTACCGTTATCGTACTCGGTCGGTCGGAGCCATTTTCTTTCTCCTTTCTCATAGAGGTCTCTCTCTCTCTCTCTCCCTCTCTCTCTCTCTCTTTCCCTTTCTCTCTCACGCGGGGAAATGTTTTACGATTTAAACTTCCACGGTCGTTCGTTAAAATCGAACGAATTCTCAGTTGGCAACATTCGATCGTACCACCGCCGAAAAGGCCACTTTTGAGAAACGCTAGGTCATATTATTTTACTCGAGGACTTCGCACGAGTTCGACTGGCATAAAAACTTTACGAGTCTCCTGCGAATGCTCGAGATTTTCTACATACCTTTCTGCTTAAATGTTTGTCTCGTCCTTTTCGATCTAAGAAATTTATTTCGAACGTTCGAATGTTACTCACACCTAAATTACGATATCCTAGGATGTACAAACGTTTACCGGATCCACCTTTGTTCGTGCTACATATTATGATACGTATCATAGAATTAAAAAAAATACATAACTGCGGTACTTGAAAAGTACGTATGTATATTTCGCGTTAATTTGCTCTCGGTAATTTGTGCATCTTCACGAACTTCGAGCCCGGCCTTTGCTACTGTTTGCGAAGGTAAATGGGGATGGAAGCAGTGCTGCTGCAAGAAACTGCAACACGCCGAGAACGGGGAGCCAAACACCGAAACGATCAATCGATGTTGACAGTTAAGTCGAGAAACTCGATGGACGGACACTTTACCGATTCAGTCTTATTTATTAAGTAGTAGTAGTAGTAGTAGTAGTAGTAGTAGTAGTAGTAGTAGTAGTAGTAGTAGTAGTAGTAGTAGTAGTACTAGAAGTAGTAGTAGTAGTAGGAGTAGTAGTAATAGTAGTAGTAGCAGCAGCAGCAGTAGTAGTAGTAGTAGTAGTAGTAATAGTAGTAGTAGTAGTAGTAGTAGCAGTAGTAGTAGTAGTAGTAGTAGTAGTAGTAGTAGTAGTAGTAGTAGTAGTAGTAGTAGTAGTAGTACTAGAAGTAGTAGTAGTAGTAGGAGTAGTAGTAATAGTAGTAGTAGCAGCAGCAGCAGTAGTAGTAGTAGTAGTAGTAGCAGTAGTAGTAGTAGTAGTAATAGTAGTGGTGGTTATGGTTTCTGGATAGCATGCCGCTAGCTATAGGATTTTCATCGTCGTCCACGAAAGTTCGAAGGTCGTAGTCGTTCTCATCGTAGTAGTTATCAACGCGTTCCAAGTGCTTGCGAAGGGAGGAAGCGTCAATGGTGGCCAATAGGGTCGATGATAGAAAACTTTCGAAAAGTTTTCCCTTTTGGTAAAACGACGTAAGAAATGAAAATTCGAGATGGAAAACGAGGACTTTCTCGGTAAATATCGATATGTATGACTTTATTCGATTTTCTTATTGAAACGTTACGATACATCAAATGTTGAAATATCTTTGAGGTTTAAATGTATAATATTTATACTACAGATACTATTTTATTCATTTCGAGATCATGTAAAGCAAAATTTTAATGTCTCTCCTTCTCTGTCTCTCTCTCTCTCTCTCTCTCTCTCTCTCTCTCTCTCTCTCTATCTCTCTTTCTTTCGAGAATACTGTATTCGAAAAGTAAGGCTAGAGAAAAATCGATTGACGAAAAGATCAAACGAGGTCGTAGTAATTTTCTCATCCATCAAAGTGGCCATGGAGGCTAAGAAACTTTTCGCGAATCAAGGTAGATCTTGTTCTCGGTATTAACCGTAGCGCGTCGTGTCATCCGTAAGAAATTCTCGACGGTGAAAACCAATATCTTTGATAATCAGTGATTTTCTGGGAAACTTTTCACGTGCTGTGTCTATTCTGTGTAACTATACACCGACAAAAGATAAAGAATGTCTAGAAAGAAAATTGGTATACGAAAAAGAACGGAAAAGAAGAAAAAGAAAGGAATTAGTACAGAGATACAACGTAAGATGAGATCGTAAAAAGTGTTTATTTAACCGCTACTCTGTTGTCGCCTCGAGGTGAGCTCAGTTGTCTATAAAGCACGTGCACTCTGTATAAGGTTGTAGTGAGAACAAGAGAGAAATGGGTATAGAAACTTTGTCTGAGGGATGGAGAAAGATGGATATAGGTACTAAAAACATAAAGAAAGAGAAAGAAAGAAATAGGAAGTAGATCGAGTACGAAAGTAAGAGAGAGAGAGAGAGAAGGTAGCGTACAAAGCGTTTTTATACGCGACTTTTTAGATGACTATATTTTTAGCTCTTGCACTCTTGTTGTTTATTTGTAACTATTGCACATTCTGCATTCCGTAGAAGCTATTTTCTTCTCTAAATTGTGGTGCATTGTGTTTTTCCAACGCTAAGAATTTGCGCACTCAAGGTCGAGGATTCTTCTTTAAACTTATAAATTTAATAATCTTATAGTAACGAAGAATGAACAGAAACGTACTACTTAAGATATTTTATATTACAATATATTTCTTATGTAATATAAATTTATACGCAAATTAATATTAAATTATAACTTGAAACATCTACTATCACATGTTTCACCGTTTTTAAAAGAGACCTCTGATAGTTGTAAGTTTTTTTTTTAATATAGTATAAAACGATGTAAGAACTCCATCATCAAAATCATATTTTTTATTTTCCTTAATCGTGCTATTATTTAAAAGTAGTAAATTTGTAAATGGAATTAATAAGAAATAAGGTTGAAAAAAGAATTTATGTACTATTACCTTTCTTATCAATAATAACATTGAAAAATATTTAGATTAATTAAATAATATATTGTATTTTTGGTAACACGCACGCACACAAACGCGCGTTCACATATTTTTTAAATAATAATAAAATAAAAACGTAACGTACAATAACTCTATTAAATAACGTCTTCGTATTAATATTATTGATTTAAATCTTCGGGCAATAATCGATTTTAATTATTTTTAAATAATCCTTCACAAGATTAATGAACACATAAAATTACTATTTTATTTCTATAAGAAATTTTTTAGTAGATACAATTCATGTTGACAATAGTGATATTTGTATTATGGAAACTTTTAAGGAAGTATCTCGTATCATTTCATTAATTTTATTTTCAGAACTTAGAATATTTTTTTAGAAAGCTTCTTTTTCATTTTTATTATTCGTAAAAATGTTGTTAGCAGTAAAATTTGCATCACTAAAAATAAATCTATCAACTAGCCAAAATCTATTACTTTTGAAAGCATTCACTGCGTTATCAATAGATGCAGCTTTACAATAAAACGTTGCTATTATAGAAGCTACATCAAATTGTAAACAAATTGACTAACTTTTATTACACAACTGTTGCAATAAAATTACTCCATTGGCTGATTTTAGTACATCTATATTTTTTATATAATTGGCTTAACCATATCTAACAATAGAACATATTTTAATATCTATGATCTTTTATATGGTCAGTGTATTAAAATGTATATGGTTTTATAAAATCAATAAGATGTTTCAACAATTTCGATACGAAACGAACAATTAGTTTGTTATAAATCTATACTTTGCGATTTTAATTACCTGCTGGTGCTTCATCATCTAAACGAATTGCCATGTGTTTTCTTTTAAAAATAACTATTGATAAAATAAATAATCTCGACGAACTGATATAACAAACAATTATTTATAAGTTTTTCTTTTTTCACTAATGACCTTTGTGCATAGATTTTCGTTTTTAATTTACTATCTTTGAACACTGCTTTGTAAAGTAGAAATCCAATTTCGTTTACATCAAATATTCTAGTACTGTCTATTCAAATTTTTTTTAGTTGTATTTTGTAAAATATAAACAAAAATGAGGAAGTTCATTACTCCTAGTTTTATATCGGTTTACGCCAACAAACGACTCAAACGTAATTCTTGACTGATTTTGATGAGTGAAGTCCCATTTTAAAAATGAAGATATAAATCACGTGTTGATTTTTTGGAATTTTTCAGAAAGCTTTATTTTCTTTGAAAAATAAATTGTATCGAAAAAAGGTGTTTTTCAGAAATAGTTCATGCATAAAAAGAAACATTTTTTTAATTTTGAAAAAGTGAGATTATTTTTTGTTTGAGTTAACGTTGTTTTCGACATTTTTCATGAAAAATAAATTTTGTATGTTGGTGTCTCTTAAATCTACAATGAAAGAGATGTATTTCGTACATTCACTACCGATTTTCATACATACGCTTGAGTGGTGTGTTTTGTTTCTCTATAATAGACGATTGCCTATTTGGTTGTGTAATGCTGAGATTTTCTAATTCATTCGAAATGCATGCAAACACATTTTGTAATTTTAGCAAACAGAATATTTTAATGAGTATTTTAATTTGAAAACATGATTCTATGGTAAAAATAAAGAAATATGGTCGTTCATGGTAATGGATCTTAATACCTGTGATATTATTAAATGTTAGAAAAATGTATAATTACCTTTATATATTGGAGACATGGAAATCTTATAAGCAACCTTTAGAACAATAACAAGAATTCAGATTAATAATTAAGGAATCATGGATTCGAGGCAGGATAGGTCAGCTTTTTCTTATTGTATTAATGTAAACGAATATAATCAACTAAGTCATTTTTTTTTGTAAACTACATTTAAATTCTAATTAAAATTCAAGCTGAAAAAACTAATCGCTTATCAGTTTAAAATGCACACTATCACCTTCATATTTATCCTTATATATCGTGGTTCTGTATGAATATGTTAATAGATACACATAGGTAATAAATTGATTTTTACCAAATGTAGGTCAAAAAATAAAACCGAAAATTAAAGGTTTAAAAAGCTTATTAATGGATTTATAGATATGGAATAATAGAAACGATATCTAGAGCTCGGAAAAATAAATTTTATGCGTATATGTAGGGAACTTATTATTCTCTATGCATTTGTCGTAAACCAAAATTATATCTGGCACGGTTTACTTCGATGCCATCATTAAAGAAGGGTACATATACCATAGATTGCAAATTATGAATACACTTACTAACTCTAATATTCTAACTCACACAACCCGATCGTTAGGTTACACGTGAAAAAGCTTATATACGGATATAATAGACGCATAGTGGGAACAGTGTTCCCCTATTGTACTTGGAGTTCATATTTTGTCCGTACGTGTCGCTGAATTCATACACATTTTGTAATTATTGTAAACGTTTATACGCAATTGTAGTTATTGATATCATCATCAAATGACGATTCATTATTAATGTATTATCTATATATGGCTAATCTATAATGACAATTAATATATCGTATAATTTATACATAATAAGCCTTGTAAAGGAGTGGAATTGAATGGGCTCCTAAATCGTATCAATATGATTTAAAATACATTGTAATGGTGCGATTTAAGGAACATGATATATTTTCTAAAAATTAATTATAATTTTATGATAATGTAGAACTTATACAATAAAGTGGATTTATTAAACTAATATAGGAATTTTTAAAGTAAAGAGAAATAGTTAATAGAAAGAGTGGATGAAAAAAAGTATCGCGTTACGCGTACATACATACACCCATTTTTATTATTGACTATCATAATTATAAAACATCTATATAAAACAAAATGTTAAATACTTTACAATAAATTACTTTCATAAAAAGAAAATACTATCATAAAAACATTGTAACATGTTAAAATTACGTCTGCGCGTAGCTGTAAATAAAACTAATATGCCGATAACGACACAAACTATCGGATATTGATAATGTCCTTTAATTCAATAAGATGTGCAAAAAAACTGTGAGAGATAACTCATATGTTTCTAATTGGCTAAACAACTGTATACAATCTAACTTTGATTCATGTAATTATGACATAAAGAGTAGCAATAATATTATTGCGAATGTACATGTTAGGAAACAGTTATTTGTACTTGACAGTACTGTTGTCGATATCCTATCAAAGTAGAATCCTCTTAAGTATTAGGGGAACCGGAAAGTACTGTCGTTTTTTACATTAAATTCAAACAGATAAATTTTTAACGAGTTTTATTTTTAATCAATGATATAATCGTCCTCGTTATCAACAACCTTTTGCCATCAAGTGTGCAAATTTTCAATGTCTGATCGATAAAAATCAATTGGTTTGAGCAAAATATCTGTAGATAACATTTTGAACACCATCTAAATTTTCAATTTTTTGGCCACTTAAAAAATATTGTAACGATCGGGATAAATGGAAATCCGATGGCGCAATATCGGGGAAGTATAGTGAGTGAGGCAATACTCACCCACTCTCAATTCATTAATTTTTTCCAGGGTTTAGCTTGTGCAGTACGGTCTTGCATTATCGTGTTGCAGAATAACGCCTTTTCTGTTGACAATCGCTGGGCACTTTTCAATGAAAGATTAATTTACTTGATCTAATTGTTCACAGTAAAGGTCTACATTCACAGTTTGTCCAAGTTTCATCACTTCAAAATGAACGACCTCCCGAATACTTCACTAAACACACAAAAGCGCCTTTTCGGAGTGTAAACCAAGCTTAGCTGAACTCCATGGCGATTCATTCGGAGAAAGCCACTACCTTTTGCGTTTTGGATTATCATAGAGGACCCATTTTTCATCTCTAGTGATCAAGCGATCAAAAAACGCTTCCGTATTGAGCCACTGAAGCAATAAGTTGCATGTGGTGGACCGATTAATTTTGTTTTCTTCGGACAGATTATGCGGGACCCAAACACCTGTTCTGCTTACTTTATCAATCTGCTACAAATGTTCTTCGATGTTCGATCAAGGTGGGTTAAGAGTATTTGACAGTTCCTCGATTTTCTGACACGGATTTGCTTCTACTTCCAACCTTAACATGTCATTGTTTAAAGTTATTAGTCTTCTTGATCGATACGAGTCAAAAAGATCAAAATTACCGGATTTGAACTTAGAAAACCACCTCTGGCATTTACGAACGTCTAATGTCCTTGGATAAACATCGCAAATGTTTTTGGTAGCAACTGTTGCGTTACTACCCTTGTAAAACTCAAAAAGCATACAATGCCGGATATGTACCTCTTCTGCTTTGGCTGGCCATTTCATCATAAATTGCAAAAAAGAAATTTAAGATTTAATTATTTACGAGTAAACAAGTCACTCTAAACTTAAAATGTCTTTGGCACGACTTTGAAGTACACAATAAGCTGATAAATGGCAGACCAATATCGACATGCGCAGAAACGACATTACTTTTCGACCCCCCTAATATTTAGAAGAAAAAGCTTCTAAATCAAGAGCACTATATAATCTACGTGAAAGAATATGACGAATGTGAAGAAACAAGAATGGTTGCAATTCATATTAAAAAATAAAATAAAATTCAAGAAAAAAAAAAATAATACTATAAAATGAATTTCTTTATTAGAAAATCTAAACAGAGAATGATCATTAGAATATAGAATATATAAAGATAAATAAATACAAAATAGTATGATTTAATTTATATTAAGTTTGATTTAAATCAGTCTTCATTTAATATAATAAATAACATCGGATCTATTATTAATATTTTTTTATTAATTACTCAATGGAAATATTGAATGTTTTTTGAGAGATTTTGACTGTTCGCATGACAGATTACTTTATATCCTTATTTGAAAAATATATGTATGTTATGAAATGTCTGATAACAACACCATAAACGCTCACATTTGTACCAAACATATAGTTCAAAAAATTGCGTTGAATAAAAGCCGTACACTGCTTGCAACGCAATATAAAGCGCTTATTAAGCAGTTCTCTTCTGTTGAACGTAGTCATTCTCTGAAAATAGTCGAATAATCGCAGAAAATTAATTAGAAGGGCCACTTTGCTGATTGTACGCTAACAAAAATTATACACACTGATCATGTGTATATAAAGTGTGATCCGCTCTTAATAAAGACTTGTTTCAGTAGATTTACTTTCCTCTGCCGACTTCCGTATCGAAACCATCCTCCAAGCTACGCGTATTAAGCACAGATAACTTGGACTTTTTCCAAGTGTTAATTTGGATCTATCTAATCCCTGATCCAAATGTTAATTGAGACTCCCCTCCGCAGACACGTGTTGAACGCATAATAGACATTTACTCCGACTCCAAACACTCTAATCAGACTTTAAAATGTTGATCGAACTTATAAGGGAAGATTCCAAATCGAGAAATGTAAAAACAAAATTATAAAATTTAACGAATATATAGAGAATTTCCTACTGAGAACATTTTTTTTCTATGCTATCCAGTTTTAATTTGACAAGGAAAATGAAAAAGTTCTGAAGTTTTCCAACATTTTTTATTATTCCTTTTTCTCCGAAGTCATATCAGATATCGAAAAATTGTATCAGCCTATCGAAAAATAATATTGTTTTTATTAGCTTTATTTTATTTTGTGAAAATAAACGGTGTATTTTCAATAGCAAACGCGCAGACTTTAAAAAGTGCATCTAATTAACACTGTTTTCTGCTTCCATCATGGTCTTTTCATTCCGTACTGATCTTGGATATTATCCGAGAGCTTCCAGCAACTTTTTACACCCAGTTCATTTCATGCTTTAATTAATATGGAATATAAAACGTTACGATACATTAAATAACAAAAACAAACAACTTCCAGTTATGGTATAAAAAATATAATAATATAAATGAATAAAATAAATTCGTATTATTTGATTATAAGCTATATAAATTAGAAAATAAAATGTGTTATAGCATTCGATCGTTTTAAACGGTTCTACATTCACACAACCAAATTATATCTGTACATTTTTTATTTATATAAATATTATATAGATATATGTGATTGTCCATTTATTTTATGTACATATACGTTACATTATGAACGAGTACATAGTTTTCTATTTCTGTAATTTTAGTAGGTATTCGTGTGAAAATTGGCCTAGAGTCCTGGATAGTTTATAGTGCTTTAAAGCAGTTGCACGGACGGTAAAGCCTTAGCCGAGCGCTTTGATACCTCATGTATTTCACAAGAGGATAGAATTAAATATTTTATCGAGACAACACAGTAGACATATGTACGTGAAGTCAAGATTAAATAATCCATTGTTAGTGATAATTCACTTTCTTGCTAAGAAATTTAATTTCTTCTATATATCATCAAAAATAATAAACGAAGATCACAATCTCAAAGGTAACTCTTTGCCATTCACAGGCGGACGTGAGATCAGTTCAATTATTGTTAAAACGTTATAAAAATGACATATTCGAGACGAAATTGACAAAGATAAACACAAAATGCTTACGAAAATATAAAGAAAGGCATATCATTGGAAACCGTATGACGACATGGAAACTTATAATAATAATGAATACCATACATAAGGACACTTGCAAAAGACCAACACCACATGAAGAATGTAAAATAATATGAGAAGAAAAGGTTCTCAATCGCATCCGTCAAATATTACATGTTCAAATGAAAACATATTCTTTTTGAGAAAAGAATAAAGAAAATTTTAGTGATTAAAGGTCTGTATTCTAAAATCGGCATGAAAGATCGAAAAGATCGAGAAGTGGGCTCTACACCTTCATATATCGATTTAATAAAGAGTACAATTAAACCACCATGATCCATGATATCTATCCGTACAATAATGACACAACTAATGAGTAGATCATAATGTATATGTAATACAAAAATTATATAGGACAATTATATAACCAAACAGATAATTACTTAATATTATAGATGTAAAGAATGGAGACACGTTATAACTAACTGCTATACTTTATATGCCTCAATTGTGGAAGTAACCACTGTAGTAATGATTGTGTTAAACTGGAGAATTTACCTGTCGAATATACCAATTGTCAAAGAGATTACCCAGTCAATGTTATAATTTATTAAACATATTTGAAAATGATAGGACACATTAACGAAAGAAGCAAAATAACAAACAAATTAATAAAAATAAAGAAATAATAGAAGTTAATATTAATGAACAAAAGGAATTTCCTTTCTTAGAGCCAATCAAAGAAACAATAGCAATCGAACAATATTATAATAAACAACCTATATTGAAATCTATCAGTAATGGTGTAAAGGCTATCATTGTTTTACTAACGACAAATATGCTTGCTATACAGTTTGAACACGCAAGTAACATAGATCTGATAAATAATACTAGATAGCAAAACGAAATTATAGAACATAAGCAAAAGTTACTTAAATTTCACTCACAATCATGATTTAGCACAAATATATTACCTCTCTCAGGAGAGTAGCTGAACTTATCAAAACTTTTCTAGTTAAACAGGCTAAAGGGTTAAATAAAAACTAAAACATCATTTCAGCAATTTACCAAAAAACAAATAGTGTAATTAATATAAATATATAAAAATTAACACAATAAGATTGGTGTGCTTTTCAAAACACTAAAAAAGTAAAACAAATAATACCAATTAAAAAACTGGACAAAAATAGATCTGAAATAACCAATTATAGTCCCATTAATCTATTACCAGTTATAAAATAATTTAAAAAATGCTTTTAAAAAGACTTAACCAGCGCGGAACTAAGGATAATAATAAATCAAAAGAATAGTAAATGATATCCGTATTAACTTTAGCGAAAACCAAGTTACAAAGCTTCAAATTATGGATATAGAAAAGGCATTTGACAAAGTTCGGATAGATAAACTAATCTACAAAATGATTAAATATATCGATATCACGTAGCATTAATCGAATTAATAGAGTCATACTTCACTAAGACAGCTTATGATACTAATCAATGGAATAAAATCTATTATACTCACTTTTTTTTTTTTAATCGTAATACTTTAATGTATTTCGATAAGTGGACTTTATAACTAATTATAAATTCAGTTAGGCTCGGCTATCCTAACCGGTTTTACTCCTCATGTTTCTAGCACAAGACTGTTCAATGTCTTCGTATGTGATTATTTTCGTATATGAATTTTTCCATATAGTTAAAGTAAGGCATGCGGAAAAATCCTTATACCTCAAAAATGTACAATGTTTACAGCACATCTGGTAACCAAATATTTTATCTGGATATTCATTTACTTTGGAAAAAATCCAGTATACGTTCGAGCAGTATTTGCTGACTTTTCTACTCGTCCTTGATCTTCTCTAATTTTTAGATATAAAGTTAGTCCGCATATGGTCATCAGACGTTCTATCCTTCCTGATACCTTATATCCTTTTATGACTGGAACGCTATCTGACTTTCTTTAAGGTTGTTTACTACGCTCGAAGCGTTTGAGACTTTAGTGAAAGATACGAACAAAATATGAACTACAAATGCAACTGGGGAATAGTATCCCTACCATGTGCCTATCCTATAGGTGTATAAGTTTGTATAGGTTATTTTCTCCGTGTCATATCGACGGAATATAGGAAAAAAATGTTATAGTAGCGGGAATGTAGTAATAGTAGTTGTTGAATTAGGTCAGGTTAGAGACGTGACGACGTATAATAAAGCATAACTCATGTCACGTGGTGCAAGTGACGTAAATATAAAATGGCAGTGGGGGTTAATGTGACGGCATGTATTCCCTCGTAAGAGAATACTCCTGGCAACTATTTATATTCCTCTCACGCTTAATTTAATGTGAATCGGACTAACTATCGAATGTTTGAAAAAGCTTTATTTTATCTGAAAAAAAGATCGTGTCGTAAAAGCTGCTTTTTTGAAGGATAATTTCTGCATAAAAAAAAGTAATTTTAAAAATTTGAAGATGCGAACTCCTCGTTTAAATTTTCATCTGTAAAAAGAGACCTTAATCGTTGCTGATAATGAATCCAGACGTAATTATTTACCGATTTTGATGGATAAGGTCTCATTTTGAAAATAAAACTTTAAGCAAGGAGGGGAAACCACAAAAAGTAATAGCGTTGGGAGTTTTAAATCATAAATAATGTGGAAATAAAATCACATCTATCGATTGTTACTCAAATAGTAAATAATATATACACATACAAACACGCACGCACAGACAAAGTGTATTAATATTTTTGACAAAATAATCGACAAAATCTCGTCTTTTTGTCACCAATTTATGTAATAGTTATTGTATTCATTATATTATATTTATTATTCTCTATTCATTATGAGTTGTCAAACAAATTTATATCAACGCTATGTCCTGTTTAGCATGGATTACTACTAACATCAAAGAGGGATATAAATATTTCAAAGAAAGTTATACCTACTTATAATCAAATCCTCAAAGCTATTTGTGTGTAACAAGAAACTTATATAATCGATGATTATTAATTAGTCTTCACGGATGTCGTAAGCATTGTGATAGTGACACATAAATTTACATCAGCGACATAAGTTACCCCGAGAATTACTCATTGTTTCCAAGAACACACTCGAATTAATCCGAATGAGGCCTAATTTTTATGTATAGCTGATGTTTTTATCTATAGTTGATTGATTGACTAATGATAGGCAAAGTGTTATAAAACATATATTTTCAATATACATTGATGATAAATTTGTAAATTGCCTTATGTTTTAATTCAGAGATTTTGGAGATAATATTTTGACAGCGATATTAATAATTCTATAGAAAATTTTACAGCGACCATCTATCTATCAAAACAGTTCAAAAAATTTAGAAAAAATAAGAAGGAAATAGAAAAACGTGTAGTAAGAATTTCCTTTACAAAAATGTACGAAAAGAAAAAAATGATCATATATTGGTCGCGTAAGGGTATCTGAATAGTTGTCTGGACGTTTAAATAATGGTATGTGCTTCATCCCTTGTACGAAGTAATCTTTTTGCTGCATGTGTAAAAAAGGCTCCGTACAACCACATAACTCATTTGATCCCACACACCTCTTGTGTTTATTGTCCAGCTTAACACATTCAGGAAGGCAACGAGCTTAAGTAGAAATATTTAAGTTTCGGACAATGATGAGCAATGTGTTTTTTTTATCCTTGTGTATCTCCTTAGCAAGAGTAACAAATTATCAAATTTTCAAATGTTCTATATAATGATATGCATTTGACCTTTTGAGAGAAAGTTTAACGGAACGCTAAAAGTATATATATATATCGTCAACCATGATAATAAAACCAATACTCATATCAAATACCACTGCGACACCATTAAATTCAAAACTATTTCAAATCTATTAAACTAAAAGTGCCTTAGGTTAATATTAACTGGAAATAGATATGTCAAAGTAGGTGAAATACATGCGTTAATAATAATTAACATTAAAAATCAATTAAATGGATTAGTAGCCTCTACACAATTGCTATCAGTAATTCAACTTACTAAAATATCATCAAAATAAAAATGTTACAATGCCCTGTTATGATAAATTATATATTCAAATTATTATAACAAACTTTATCGATTTTTAATAAGGACTTATAAAATAGTGACCAGATTAATTACACTAATTCAAATATAAATACAAACACGCAGGTTTTTTTAATTAAATTCCTACAAAAAACTTAATTTTCTTGTATAAAATGACAACTATTGTAATAACATAATACTACCGTATCTGTGATAAGCTGTGAACTACATCTAAGCAAAAGATCGGACAGTTTTATACGAGGATTATGCGCTGGATTAAGCTTGGGTTAATTTAATCCTAGTTATACAAACCTCAAAATAATTTCAAGTTTTGCACTTGGGGTGCGCTACACCCCTGGTAATTTGAACAGCTGTCATTTATACAGAATATATAATTTTGACTCCAAAAAATACTGTATATTTTTTGAAGTTCGGAAATAATAATCACTAAGTTTGCAAACGCATTTCCAATTTTATCATTATAAAAAAAACATTCATGCCATGCGCAAATTGTTTTAATTGAGCTCAAAGTTGGTCTGAAGTGTCTTATATTCCACAGGCATAACTAAGGTTAAGTAGGAACTTGCAAATAAGGCTAAATTTCCTATAATTAAGTATATCTTTAATATATTTTGTATATGATCTATCATGTAATTTATATTCAGAAAAAAGAAAAACATCCATAGTTGATATCATCTAAATTTATTTCTGTCTCCTGTTTTTGTATTGAAGAGTGCCATGTACAGTCTTTCATTAGCGAATGTTAAATTTTTTAAAGAACCTAATTTTTGCATATATAATAAATATATATATATATATATATATATATATATATATATATATATATATATGTATGCGTATATACAGGGTCTCTCATAACGAGTAGGAAATATTTCATAGATGGTTTCAGCGCGTCAAAACAATAAATAAAATTCATAGAAAAATATGTTCATATAAACATATGTATTTGACTTTGTTGTCGAGTTACAGAGGATTTGATTTTCAACAAACCATCTGCTGTCTGCTTACTTTCATAAGAGATGTTTGAAATGACTTTCTCGCGTATGAATATAAGCCAACAAAAGTCTTACCGATGAATGTCATTCTCTCCGTGTGCTCAGACATTGCTTGGATTTGCTAGAAACTTAGGACAATTTTTTCATTTCGTCGAGTTTCATCCATCTAACGAAAGAATTTAGAATTGCGATACAGAATTCGTTAAAACTCAAAAGCAAAGTTAAATTCGACATAATGTGTATTGTTTACATGTACTGAAGTCATTCTTAATATATTTTTCACTTATTCTGGGAACAATTTTATATATGTATATATATATATATATATATATATATATTTATTGTATACTTCTACTTATCAAGGGGATAGAAACGTTCTTTAAATGTTTTAACTTAGATTTTGAATAATTGTCTGTCTCATGTCATACTTTATTTATCTCGTAATCGTTTTTTTACTCAAATTATTAATCGGACGAATAAATTCTAATGAATTCTAATAGCTAACGGGTAAAGCTTTCGAAGTGTCACGAGTGTCTTGACAAAACATTAAATACTGAGCAAATACAATTCGTGTGAGAAAACACCCACTTGATTTCAAAAGTGCGAAAGGTGAGGCCCTTGATCGTGTTCGCTATTAAAGAGATGTTAAAATGTCACATTTTACCCTTGTCAACGCACAAAAATGATGAGCAAGAATACAAATGAAAGAGAGAAAAAGAGAGAGAGAGAGAGAGAGAGAGAGAGAGAGAGAGAGAGAGAGAGAGAAGAAATAAAAGCTGTTCTGAATGTGTTGGTACAACACGAAGCGATAGAAATAGAAAGAGAAGAACAGAGAGAATTAAGGCATCGTTAGGAAAACTAATGAGGAGAAATGGAACTTGCTGCGAAGTTGAAGAGAGAGAGATAGAGATAGAGAGAGAGAGAGAGAGAGAGAGAGAGAGAGAGAGAGAGAGAGAGAGAGAGAGAGAGATTGGGCGAGGCCCATCGTGAAAAATGAAAGTGTGTTGAGAACGAAACAATCAGGTTACCTTCGTTAAAGTTGTCTTGTTGTCGCGACGTCGGCCATAACCGGCGTTGATTATTCTAGGGACTCGACTCACTCTGATTCTCCTTCCTTATCGATTTTATCATGACTTCCGATAGATGCGAAGCAAGGCTAATTTGAATGCAGAATTTGCCCGAGAAGATCAAATTGGAATTGGCATGTTCGTTCGTTGCGTTCAGATTATCAAAAACAAATCCGATTATAGAAAAAAAATAAAAGTTAAAAGATAAAAGATTACATAATTAAAAGAGGAGAATATAATCAATCAATTATCGATAGGCGTTTTCTTTTTTTTTAAGTTTGAACTTGTTATCTTACGTTCAAAATACACACAGTTCGGTTTGAAACTTTTTTTTGTTTTTTCTTTGAATACCTTAATTCTCTCTCTCTCTCTCTCTCTCTCTCTCTCTCTCTCTCTCTCTCTCTTTCTCCCTCTCTCTCACTACTAGAAAATTCAGTCTACCGAATTTATTTTTCGGAACATACAGATCAACTTTGATTTATTGAGGCGTATCTCTTGGCGAAACTGTTGATGAGAAGAGAAAAAAAAGGATGAGTCAAGAGGGTTAGAGAGGTAGATGGCCGAATGTTACGGTCGAGAAGAGAAGAGGGTTCTGTAACATCGAAGCCTGTTCGTCGAGTTTATCCTCGATGTTTGCCAAATGTAGTCAAAGTGCATGCGAATTACCGCATTAACCTGGACTCGTGGTCTCTGCACGCCACCAGTGTGGACGTAATTAAAACATTCTTGTCATCATCGGGAGAAATTTCCGAGATAAAGAGGGAAGCCAGGGAGGTAGAGAGAGAGAGGGAGAGAGAGAGAGAGAGAGAGATTGTGGGAGAGCAACCCGTATCGATTTTAATTCTTGAAGTTACTCGAAACGTAACGCCGTTTACAACCATTGAAATCGCCGTAATCGACAATAAATATACGACTTTACTCGATTTGTCACGTGTAACTAGTTCATTCAAATTTTTTTCGATTTTACTTAGTCGAGTTTTCCTGAAAGAACAATATGCGATGATTATTAATTATTATATCGACATAAATCGTTCTTGTGATGTAACTTTTCCTTCAGATATTTTTTAAATTACTTTTTATCGCAATTACCATGGCTTTTGTATCGTATTCGATCGATAGAAGTTTTTCATCTTCGCTTAAACCCAACTTACAAGGGAACAGAGTGTGTCAACAGTTTCAGTAGTCAAGTTTGAAGGTAGTCAATGTTTTAGTATCGAGAGTCCATTACGAAAAATCAATTACATTGTTTATTTCGATGATTTATATTGGATGACTTCTAAACGACTTTTACAGCGTCGAACGATCTTCGCAATATCGTCAAAACGATTCACTACGATCGAGTTTCCGAAGTTAAGGAGCGTATCGTTCGAAGGGTTGGAAAACGATTGGTAGTGGATTTTGTTCGCCAACGTCCTCGCATTTCCAGGTCCAATAAATAGCTAGCGAAACGACCATCGGGCGAAGAGGCCACGCATAAATAATCCCATGACTCTGACAGCGGAGAGTACCCAGACTGCACGGAGGGGTTTAAAGCGTGCTCTAACTATGATGAGTGCCGTGTTTTATGGGATGTTCAACCGCATTTAAAGCCCGCCGCGACAAGTTTGGTTCCACGAGTGGTCCACTCGAAATTTCGCGCTCTACGCGGATAACTACTATATTCTATTTCAGTCTTTCTCTATCTCTCTCTCTCTTTTTCTCTCTCTCTCTCTCTCTCTATCTATCTATCTATCTATCTATCTATCTATCTATCTATATTTCTCTCTTTCTCTCGCCCCTTTCTTTCTGCAAACATCTCACAAACGTAATTTTTTTCAGCATAGCCTGAGTTATGGGAAATACGCTTTCTCGAATTAAATTATCGTTCGTAATTCTAAAAGATAGTACAACAGACGCCATCTAACAGAATATCTATTTCTCGCTGACGTTCAATGGCTTTTATATTTCCTATCAGTTTTTCCTCTTTATTATTGTAATTATTTGTCACTGTCTTCCCAGCCAGAAAAATATAAACCTTGTTAACGAAAATAATCCTCGTTTCAAAGTGTAATAATTACTTTTATTTTCACTATCGCATATATTTATA
Source organism: Dolichovespula saxonica (assembly GCA_911387935.1). Classification (NCBI taxonomy): domain Eukaryota; kingdom Metazoa; phylum Arthropoda; class Insecta; order Hymenoptera; family Vespidae; genus Dolichovespula; species Dolichovespula saxonica. Next base: position 12,326,635 of record OU426994.1, on the reverse strand, counting down.
TATTTATATTGCGTACAAAATTAAAATTATCAATGACAAAATATTAATTATAAGTTATTTTCTTCGGTAACTCGTCTTAAGGCTTGTAATCATCAATTTCATTAACGTGATGCTAAAAGTATTGAATTTGTTTCGTTGTGACAAAGCTCAGGTTTTAGGATTTTCTCTATAACAAGAGAGAAAAGAGAGAGATAGAGAGAATGAGAGAGAGTGAGAGAAAGAGAAAGAGAGAGAGAGAGAGAGAGAGAGAGAGAGAGAGAGAGAGAGAGAGAGAGGAAGGGAGAGACTTTCACAGAAGGTAGGTATATATTTACATGAGGTTGCGTCTCTTTCATTTGGAGGAACACGTCGAGTTTTGTAATTTAATTAGCGTGCGCAAACAGCCTTCTTAATAGGAAGTGAATTCACCGAGCCGTTTCCGCTAACTTTTGCCTTTTCTACTTTTCTACTTTTTCCAACATTAGGACCAAGGCTTTCCTTCTTACTTCTTTCTGCTTTTCTTTTTTTCTCTTCTTCTTTCTTCTCTCTATTTCTCTCTCTTTTCACTCTTCCCAGTCTTCATTGGCTCGTCGTTCTTATCTTGAGCACAGAAGGCTCGCACCATTTCGTTCATTCGAAGAGAAACTAAATAACGTAGATGAACATACGTTTGTTGCTCCGCGATAAGCTAGGAAAGTGAAGTGTTTTAATTGAATTCTAATCGATTACGATTGCTCGCAAAAAACTATCTTAACGAGATTTGTAAAAGTATAGATAGGATATATTTAGAATGTATTGAAAATCAAAAAGTAAAAGGTGAATGACAACAAGAAAATATTACGTTAAAGTCAAAATAATGATAATAAAACCTTCTTCTTCCGCTTTTCCTCATCGAATGAAGCAAAAGGATCGTAAGAATTTCTCTCAAGATCCTCTTGGACACAAGTACTAAAGAAGGAAAGCAACGAAACTCGAAAAGAAGTGGTAGGAATGGATAGATACTCTCTCTCTCTCTCTCTCTCTCTCTCTCTCTCTCTCTCTCTCTCCCCCTTTCTTTTCTCTCAATCCACGTTGGCAAGTTCGGCTAGAGAGTGAAAGAGATGGATAGAGAATAAATAACGTCGACTTTGGACGGTCGACTTGGATTCAAAGTGAAGCGGATAGTGACGTTTGTCTATGCAAATTCCACACTACCGAAAACTGACACGGATCTCTTGCTTCGTCTCTTCTATTGTCTCCTTTTTTTTCTCCTTTTCCGCGGACACCTCGACGTTTAGAAGAGAAAGAGGAAAGTAAGGCAGTCTTCTTGCCACTTGGATCATTGGAATAATTTACATCTCGACCGACAAAGAAAGAACTTCTAAATCTTCTCTCTTTCTTTTTTCATTTCTTTCTGTTTCTCTCTCTCTCTTTCTTTTTTCATTTATTTCATCTCTTTTTCTCTCTCTACCATTTGGTTCGATCTTAACATACCCACCTCTATATTTCTCATCTCTCTTTCTCTTTCTTTAGAAAAAAAAATCTCATCGGAAAATCTCTTTTCGACAAGTCTTAACAAACAACGTTTTTCCTCTCTTAACGTCCTTATTATCCTTTCTATTAATTTTTTTTTCGGGTATTAGCGAAAAGTAAACAAAAATGTGTACCTAAATATGTCAAAGCTTGGACGTTTGTGGCAGGTAATCATTCCCGAAAAGGCAAATATTACGTGTATAATTAGTGTCATACATTAATACGCTATCGGCTATCATTCTCTCACAAAGGCGATAACGAACGTTACGCTACTATTATATACCGATTTAACTTATGAAGCGACGAGTGAGAGGATACGGTTAATTAACGATGTACTCGATCGCGTGAATATTACATATCATGTGGAAATATACGTTGTGTATCTCTACTTGTATCAAGAGAGAAGGTCTACGTGTACTATTACCTAACTACAGGCGATAGCAAAATGAAATATTAATTAAGCGATTCAGTGAGTATCGTAACTTTTTTTATCAATTTCTCTCTTCTTTTCCTTTTTTTATATATATAATTACATTTTTTAGACGAGCTAGAGGAATTCCAACAGAACATTGCCACCCTTTCGATTTTCCAATCTACAATTTGTCATTGTAACAACGACGTTAAAGAATGTTAAGAAGAGAACTATTAAAATTATTAATATTATTGAATTTATTTTATTAATTTCACAAGATCAAAAATGCAATAAACCTTTTCTTCCTTGATATTCTCATCAAAGGGCTCGTGCTTTATTTGTGAATGTCAGTGGACACCATAGTGATCCAAACGAATGGTGCCTATAAAGTACCAAAATGTCATCCTAACTTTGGAAACATCGTACCTGCGGCCTGTTTGCCAAACATATATCGTTCGTTGCTGAGGCATGCAATGTGCCTTAAGACAAAAGTATAGTGTGTATACAGTCGTGAATTGTATATTTGTATTTCTAGTTTTTTATTAAAATCATTTCGATGCAATATTTTATGACTGAATAAAATAAAACATGGACTTTTGCAAGAATAATATAAAAATAATATTATGAATGATATTTCATGTTTCTAAAATAGTCACAATCGAAATTACATAGTACGTAGATACGTAAATTTAAACTATTTACAATAATACGATAAAATGACGTATGAATCACACGATAAATGACTTATATCCGTCATTTGTTTAAAATATTAAGAGAGTATAACACACATTGCAAGTGTTCGTCGAAAATTATAAGACATGTGATCAGAGAAAACAAAGTATAAAACTTTTCCGATAAGCTCGCAAACGGAAAAGATAAGGTTAATCGTTTCTCTTCTCGGCTAAGATATCCTATAAAATCCGAATAGAGTAGCTGTTGTTTCAGGGGACATGAAACTGTGTGAGTTTTAGTCTTATCACGAAGATAAGAAGAAGGAATAGAAGAAATTTGAGTATCTTTTGCTTATGTATGTACGTGTAAATACATTAATATAGATCATAGTACGCTACGTCGACTTTTATGAAATACAATCTGGTGAAAGTTCTCTGTTGGTGTACCGTTGGGCGTTCTGACACCTGCAATCTGCATTTTCAGCTGCATTTGAGATGCATGCCCGACGGCGATCTTCGTATTTTACGATTATGCCAAGCGTGCCTCGCCTCGTTTTCGTGAACTTTTCTTTCGACAGTACGAACTTCAACGCTCTAATATTTCGTCTTTCTTACTTCTTCTTTCGCACACTTTTCTTTCTAATTTTTCCGATATCTCTTTTTACAATGTGAGATAATTCGGGACAAACATTAAAATATATATTTTGGTTTTTTATCGACGTTAGAAATATATTCTTTCGAGAAAAGTTATCGTATATGTAATAAAGATGAGACTTTTTCATTAACGAACAACGTGAGTGATCGTTCAATCATAATAAGATTTACTCGGGATTAGACTTTTTTTATTTATTAATAAATAAGTAATAATGAGTTCCTATTTAAATAACCTAATATAAATAGCAATTAACACGAATCTTTTTTAACGATTTAATTTTTAAACTTAACTTGTTTTTCGACATCTCAATAATAAAACATGTATGAAATTAAGTGATTAAAATTCTATCAAGATTTATATAAAATGTATCACATAGGAATTTATACACATTTATGTGCATAGATTTATCGCGCAAATGTTTATTAGTTCTACAGATGAACAATTTCTAAGAAACATATATAGATCGCTATATAATTAAATGTGTGTGTGTGTGTGTGTGTGTAACTAAAAAAATAGTTTACGTTGCTGTACATGAAAAATATTATACAAAACAGCTATCGTTCGTAGCTATTTTGAAAAAAAAGAAAAGAAGAAAAGAAACAAATTTTTTCGCAAGAAGCTCCAAAAAACGGAGCTTTCTGCTATCCGGTTGAATTGAAGAACTGGTTATATTTTGCAATAACAAAAATCGAAACTTCTTCGCCAGTGGCATTTCGTTCACGCGTTCTGTCGATAAATCATCCCATCTGCATTCAACTCGTCTCTACTTTATTTACGTTTCGATCCAGCCTTTCTTCTCTTCGAACTTTTAATAGTCCGGTGACATTTGATTCCCGAGAAGGGCGACCGCGAAATAACGCATATTGAGTACGAACCATTTTCTAGCGACCATCGAACCATCTTATATGCGAAAACTTTCACAATCGAACTATATTGAGTTGTTTATGATATTCGCATATCTCGGTTTATAAATCGAACGTGTTTTACGATATTTTAATGATAGATATTGAATTTTTATTAACCTCATTTTTTTATTTGCCTCTTCTCTTTTCTCTTTTTCGATTCATATTTATCGTAACAATGAAAACTAAATTACCTCGATTCGATTTTTTTGAAAAAAGTTCAGTGAGCTTTCTCGTTCAATTTAATTTAATTAAGCATTCTTCTTCAATTTAGCATTATTAATATATTTAATAAGTTCTCATTTCCAAACCAAACGAAATTTTGGCCAAGTAAAATTGACAGATAAAATGAAAAAAAAAAGCAATTATTAGTATTACCTTTGGATGCTCTATGATGATACTCGCTGCATTTTTGAGCCATGCACTGGTAACAGTATGCAGCGTAGTTATGAGTAATCAGTTGAGCAATAGAGCTTTCCTTAATTCCGTATATTTACTTTGCAAAGAGCTGGTTACATATTACGATAAAAACAAAAATAAGAAGATTAATGAAATTGTGCAAACATTTACTGAAAGAATAGGCCACATGAAATATAATATACAAACAATTGGTAGATAACTGTGGATTTGACACAAAATTACAAACATTCTTAATTGCCAAAAATAGAAATGTGGTGGAAATAGTTTGTCCGAATCATCATGGAATTAATTAAGAAGTAGACGGAAGAACAATTAATATGGGGATAAATTAAAAAAAAAAGAAATGACTTCTTTATTATTCCTGTATAATTTCAATATGAAATAAACTTATTTGCGTTTTTTATATTTTATTATAGTTTCAATAATAGTTAACTAATAATAAATACGAATTTCTAGCTCACAGATAGTAATAAATTAGATCGTGTTTACATATTTATCAAATTCAATAACGTGTACACGTTGAACATGACACTTATTCAAAAATGACTTGACAGGGGACGTATTAATTAACGTTTACAATCTCGTCCATATCAATTAACCTGCATATATTTAAGACATTATAAATAAAAATAAATAAATAAATAAAATCGTATAATCAATAATGGCGTTTATATATTATACTCGACGTGTAGGATTTTGACGAATAAGCATTGGGCCAACATAAATTCTCGGAAAGACGTACTTCTGTAATCTTTAAATGGTGGGAGTAATTCAACGGCCTATGCGGTCGACATGGTCACGTGGTTGGAAAAATCATGACCGTTCGAGACTGGAATGTTGGCATTAAAAAGAATCGTTGGAGCATGCAGATGAAACTAATCGATTTCCAAGAACCTGGTTAGAACCTGATAGACATTGATCTTTAAATTTAGTTAGGTTAGTTTCTTGTCTGACCACTTCCTTACTCATCTATTCAATGTTATTTTCTCCTTATGTTATTTTAATTTGAAATATCCATCGAATATGTAAGGTTTATGTAAGGATTCATTTATCATCATAAATTTAGACGAAGATTGGAATATATTTCAGACTTGGAATCTCAAGGATAAGTTTATTTTAATTTTAACTTACAGAGTTTTTGACGTATATATATACATTGACTAATTATTGGAGATCGATCTTATACTTACTTTGATCACGGTTCTGATGGTATTCAACAAGAAAAAAAAATCAAAAAATGAAAAATATCTAGGATGAAAGAATTCAGTAGGACTTTAGGAAAGGGAACAGAAATTTAATCTATAATTTCATCTAACTTTAATGTCGCAGGGTAATGTACTATATATAATGTATAATGTCCATTATTCTTAATTTTATTTAAAAACTGGTTTTACATAGCTATCTAACTATACTTATAATTCTATTGGTTATTAAACCATTACATTATCTTATCCGGTTCGTGAGAAAATAAAATAAATATTTGATAATTATGTTAAAAATAAACATTTATAATTATAATTAATTATATTTAACTTTCTTTCTATACAATCTGGTATGCTTTATTAATGTGTAATGAGAGACAAAAATATGTAACATAGATTACCTTACTTTTGTAAATGTTAGAAAAACACTGTTCGTTATGCTATTATGTATGATACAATGGAATCCAAAAGTTTGTCTAGAAATTTTTTTCCAGGAGTTTGTCGAGAAATTTTTGTATTAGATTTATATTTATATTATTATATAATGCCTATGTACAAATCCACCACTAAGACATAATATTACAATTTAACATCCTTACAACATAAATCCGATTAATTTGTATCTGTGCCTGTTATTAAAATGACTTTAGTATACTTAAAAGTTCTTTGAATGATTTTACCAACACTCATGAAGTTGAAAAATTGATTTTCATACATTCTAAATGTCTTAAAAAATTTTTTTCAATATTCCTTTTTATTTAATATAGTAAGCACCCGATATTTCTTCTTTTCTTTCTTCTTCTTTTGACAGTAAATTCATTATTATATCTATCTTCACGACGTTCATTCTGTTTGACGGTAGCTACGATATTGGATAATTCGTGTCATTGAGTTTGGTCGCCTTGTTTTTTAATTTTTCATCAAACAAATCATTGGCAATCAGGTTGACGAACTATCAGATAACCAGATGATCGAACTAGTCGTCCATGCATCATTCAGCTGTGACCAAAAATTATACGTACTCATATATTCCCTTGAATCTAGTGGTCGCTGGCGACTGGTCGATAGCGTGCATGCAACCTCAGTCTATTCACGTAACGAATACTCATTGTTTTAATTCATTAAAGACATTTACTATACGGACTGTTTAACCTAGTTATCCTGAAGAGCGCTCCGACATTTCTATTTTTGATTTGGTTAATCGAACTGCAGTATCCATGGCTGAAAAGTTACTCGCGTTCAGCCCTTCACTGGATTATTAAAGCAACGACATAACAATATTTACAGCTGCCGCTATTAATTTATCACGGTGGAGCTTCTTTTCTGTTTATGCGAATGTCTGATTTCTTATGAATCGTCTGATGTCCAAGTTAATGTATCACTTGTCAATGTCTTTTTGAAATTCCATTTATTTACATGATAATATCTCGGAAACTATAAATCGTAGAGATTCCAAACAAAGATCGTTTTAAGTGTTTGATTGTTTTCTATTTTCTCGATATTCCTTACTATTAACAATTTGTGATAAATTATTTGAGAACTCTTAATTTCTTGTAAATTGACGTTACATAATGATAAATCATCTATATATAATGTAATTGGATTTAACGATTCGTTATAAGATGACAATTTGTTCATAAACAATTTATTATACATAATATTAACAATTATTTTTACTTGTATTAATACATAATCCGTGAAAACATAGGTGCATACAAATTCTACGGTATTAAATAGAATCGTGACGAAGTCAAAAGGTTGCCTCGCTTTGATTATAACGAGTGCTATAATCGTAAGAGCGTAATCACGGACAGCTGGGAATCGCGTTGGAAATCTTGAGATAATAAGAGAGAAGGAAATCGAAGGAAAGTAAGAATGAAAGAGGGAAAGAGTCACGCAAGAATTCACTGTGCATATACAAAATGGGCCAAAAGCCCCTAAGTGGACCAAAAAGTTCTTAATTGATTTTAAAAATAAATATTTCTTATAACATTATCACCTATATTCGAAAAATTTTAGTCTTGTAATAAGGCTTATAATTTTAAAATCTGAAAAATATCTGAAAAAGGAATTATTTATATTTAATATCACTTAGAAACTTTGAACCACCTAAGAATTTTTGGGTCATCTGTATGTATACTTTTATGTACCATATATACCTGCATAACCTACATTATTTCTGTATTTTACTGTGAATATTTACGTGTACATATATATATATATATATATATATATATATATATATATATATATATATATATAAATTATCAAATTCTTCTCATGCTTTCACAAGAATAAATTCGCCAACTCGGGATCATTTTATAAAAAAAAAAGAAAAGAAAAATTCTATACGAACTTCGTACAATGTGCTCTTAAAATCTGATACAAAGAAAGAATAATAACATTCAATTAAGAATAAAAATATATTATGTAAAATCCACTTAAATCTTGTTTTTTAAAATAGTAAATGAACGAAAGAAACAAAAATAGAAAGAAATTAAAATATAAGTTTTGCACGCCACACAATTCGCAAGGGTTATTTCCCTCACGATAAAGGCAATACAAACGAGCTAATTATACGGAGGGCGTCACGATTTTAGTGTACTTCCTTCGAAAACGAACTGAAACTTCTCGGCAGTCTGCTTGCTGGGCTATTTTCGACAGCTATAAAGATAAAAAGGGGGGTGGAGACAAAAGAGAGAAAAAGAGGAAACGAGAAAGAGAGAGAGAGAGAGAGAGAGAGAAAGAGAAAGAGAAAAAGAAGCAATCCAAAGCGAACGCAATGCGCTTCGCAATGGCCTAGCAATAATGTCTCTCCTATCGTGCATAACGTTCGAACATTAATTTGCATTCGCGTGGCTACCTCGCTTACTTTTCTTCGTACTACCAAGGTTCTTTTTCTTGTCTTTTTTCCTTCTTTTTCAGTGATAGGCTAACGGACAAAACTCTCGCTTGTGGAAATGATAGCCGGCCAAAAATCGCATCTCTGGCATCTCGGTAACGGCATCTCTCTGTTCTCGGTTATAAATTGTTCTATCCTGCGATAAAAGAAGTCTGAAGGGAATCCTAAGTTTCCTTCGATAAGATTGCTTTATATCGGTGATCGAGGATGCTTCTGGAGGGACTTGGTAAATGTATATACATATATTACATACATATATATATATATATATATATATATATATATATATATATATATTATATGTATATAGATACATATATAGTTGTTATTCACCGGTTAGCCTACGCTATGAAAAATTTGCCTATCGCATCAATAATACGTTTGGAAATATACATATCAATACAACGTTGCGTATTATCCGTCCTAACTGTCGAAGGAGACTTCTAACTTTTCCGAATAAAAAAAAAAAAAAAAGAAATGAATGAAAGAATCATAGGAAAAGAATAAGAGAGAAAAAGTTCACGATTCCATTGATGAGTTTATTGACTTTATTACTCTAAACATCTTGACGATTTAATCAGTCATCGGATTCACATGCTTAATTATAAATCGATATTTAATTTTTATATATTAACTTCTTATATATATATCCGAAACAAATTTTTTGTTTCGGATTATTCTCTTTATTAATAATATTTAATAGGTATGCATGGTATATTAAATCATTAGAAGTTAACGGACGAATTAAATTTGACGAATATAAAGTTCATCAATATAATTAAATTGTTATTTTAGGTATGCGCAACGAATTTAATTATGTGTATACACCTCTTGAAAATGTACAAACTTGGAAGTCTTCGTTAATAGATTGTTTAGAATTTTATAATTATGAATAATTATGAACGATACCATGATCAAGTAAAATATCATGTACATATATCTGCATTTCTATGTTACAACTAAATAAATATTTATCCTCACATAAATCTAAATGTATATTATTAAATTCAGACATGTAATTCGTACGAGGATTTCCTTTTCGAAGAGATTTCGTTCGCGAGTATCCAGTATTTTCTGAATAGGCAGTATCCCCGTCCGAAAATTCCGTTGAAAACAAAGGCTTATTGGACTATTCTCTCTCTCTCTCTCTCTCTCTCTCTCTCTCTCTCTCTCTCTCTCTCTCTCTCTTCTTCTCTTTTTTCTCTGTTTCACGACGTGGTCATTCGAGAATCACGTACATTCGTGTACATACCGTGGACTTTCATACATTGTGAAAGCTCTGCAATCTCTCTCTCTCTCTCTCTCTCTCTCTCTCTCTCTCTCTTTCGACCTCTCTCCCTCACTCATTCTATCTCTATCATTCTCTCTTGACTGGTCGAGCTTCATTGATTTAGATGTGCTTGAATGGATTTTTCAAGGTCTTCTCGGTATGCGTTTATCCCCGACTCTTTGATGCCGTTTGAGGAAATAGAAATTCTGAGATACCGATGTATAACAATTTATCATATTTCAATTATTATAATCTTTTTAAACCTAGCGAATAAAGTAGTTATTTTCGTGCAGTATATGACATTTACAAAGTCATTACGGAGTTCTGGAAAATGATTTGATCGATCCTCGGAATTCGACCAAAATTCCCGACTATTTTTCGTCGTTTCAATGATCCGATCATTATCGCTTACTTTTTCAGTGTACAATGTACGAACGATTTGTTGAATTTTCATTAATGGCCGATAAAAGTAAACAAAGATTACTCGACACTGTAATAACATTAGTACAATTGTCATTGAGTTTGTGCTTGCTTAGCCTTTAATTAGTACCCGGATGTTAAAGTCACTCAAGTCGTTAGTCAACAACGATTTGTTCATTCGTTCGTTCCTCACCGAACATCGTCGATTCAATATCGTTATTGGTATGATTTTCAAGACCATGAAACATTCTTATTGAATCGTTGATTCATCTCTCCGATTCCGACTAATTAATATTACGAATATTTATTTTATTCATTCGCTCTGAATCAAGCATTTCAATCGGAGATAGACAAAATTGATCTTTTTACTGTTCAGATTATCACGATTTTTCATCTCAATTTATCAAAGCGATAGTTCATTGTCGGTCTGGAAATAATGCTTCGAACGATTTCAATTTTGGAATTACTTCTCGCGACTTTATCCACGAACACGTCGCAAGTCCGAGCACGTCGGGCAATCGAACAATCGAGCACAGCGTCGATAGACGTTGGAAAACTTCGAAATTTCGGCTAAATTTGATTTTTTCCTTTCCTTTTTTCTTTTTTTCTCTTTCACTTTTTTATTTGTCAACGCTCGTTCCTGCTCTCTCTCTCTCTCTCTCTCTCTCTATCGCCCTTTTCAAATCGAGTCACCCGTTTCTGTCGATGATTCGTCGATATTCCTACAATCGAATATTCTCGCGGAATAATTGACTTTATTGGATTATCCCGACTGCATTCTCCCCGATACTATTTCTATGGATACACAAATGCGTTCACGTATGTATATGAAAGAACGTAGAACGAGAAAAATAAATGTTCGCACTCGACGATTATCGTTATGATTGAAGTTAAAAATATTTCATATTTATCCTAATATGTACATGTATTCATTTTTTTCTTTAAAGTTTAAAACCTTATTTTTATATAATTTCATAGTTATCAATGTTTCTATTTATCGATCATGCTTGACGATTATTCTTTTTGTATAATTACAATCGAATAAAATATAAAAAGAACGGCTTGTGCACCGTTTCTTAAGAACACTTAACGATTGCAAATTTTTGTTAATACCATGTTTGCTATAAACAAATTTAACGAATAACATTTGCATTGGCCATTAAGAAAATAAAAATTTCGGAGTAGAATAAGAGCCAAATAATAATAATAATATTAAAAATAATAATAAAATATTATTTTATGAGTAACTTATTAATAAAATTTGACAGATCATTCACAGTCGAATATCCCTGTACCATTTATTTTTTCTGATGTACGAAAAAAAACGACAAAAGAAAAAAACGGAGTAAACAGAAAAGAAAAAGAAAAGAAAACGGAGGAACGTCGACACGTTTGATTCACACGTTCGCACACGTGTTGCAAGGCACGTTTATCGAGAAAAATCTTAATATTTATAGCCACTTGATCAATCGGATATGTAGTGTATTGTTGTACTTCTATAAATGCACCGATGCATCTCCGCAGCTGTGTCGCAGCGACACAATATGTGCATGCAAGAGTAATATAACGTCTATGCTTATTATATGCGATCATAGTAGCCGTCGCGACGCGCATTTGCGTTTTTCCCTTAACGTGTCACGGTTGTTGGATTGAAAGAAAAGGTCGGCCACAATAAGGCGCTGTCGTTGCGGTCGCCATCCATGACGTGGACGTGCGAATTTACCGCCTTTGTCTCGGTCTTTTGAATGCACCTTAAATGGCATGCTTTTTGAAAATTATTTAAGAAAATAGCTTTAAAGGTGAACGAACGTTTGTATGTATGAAAGACTCGCGTTAGTCGATTATTAATCAAGAAATTTAATAATGTGCTTGTTTTTCTTTCGTTTGTTTCCAGGTACGTTACGTGCTTTTAACGACGCTGTAATTAATGAAGATTATCGATAATTGAGATGTGCGATGAGGTGTGAGTAAAAAAAAAATAAAAAAAGAGTTCAATCTTCCTTGAACGTAGCTTATTAATTCATTCGATACAATGATTACCAATCTAATTTGAATAATTAACAACGTTACGTCTTTTTTATCATTTATTATTAGAAAACGATTATAAGTAATAATGGTACCTTTGAATGTCACTTTTTCCATTTCAAAAATTCACATTCGTATGTTACATATCCTTCTTGTCCTATTGGTCCCTTCGTAGACAACTAGGCTCGTTCGTAAAAGCGACCCATGAGCAGATGCTGACATGTCGATAAAACATGACTTTGAATGGCCGAACGGAGTAAAGTGACTTCGGGGAAAAAGGATTCGCGAAAAAAACTCGAACAGGAGACAGACAGAGATAGAACATTTATCGGTAAAGAGAGATGAGATGATCAGTCCATCGATCCTTCGTCCTTGTCTCCTCTTCGTTCTTTTTTCTTCTTTTCCTTTTTCTTTTTCCTCTCTTTTCCGGTATAGTCGCCGCCTTGCCGTCGCCATAGTAGTCGTTCATAGTTGACTATAGTCGTTGACTGTGTAGTCGTTGAGCCGACGTTGAGTCGACGAAACGACGTCGACGACCGGCTTGTAATCAAAAAGTCATTATCCCCGGTTACCTCCGACTCCTCCAACTTCTCGACTTCTGGTCGACCACAATTCCGCGTGAGTTCCCAACATCGGTGGAGGATGCGAAATGAGAGACAATAATACTACTTCGTATTAATTTCCCTGCTCCTCGTGCTGCCCCCTTCTATTCTTCCTTTTACCAACGAGCCTCTCGTCAAACTCTGCTCTGTTCTTTCCCTTTTGCTCTTACTCCTTCCAATCCCTGTTTTTCAGAAAGTTTCATTGTTAATCTTTCGTTCCCTATTCTTTTTTAATACGGCTTGTCAGTTTTCCGACATGCTTTACGACGTATCCTTACGTATATCATACTATATCGGATCTTTAAGCATATCCTTAACACTTAACTTTCTTTTAAATTTCATTTCAACGGGAAATTAACATTTTATTTTTAGACACTTTGATTAAATTGTGAATTGTCTATCGGTGGAACGTCAGGTTTATAAGAAGTAAAAAATTTTCATAAACAATCATATCCATATATTTGTATCTACAAGTGCATTAAATGTTGAAATCCCATTGTGAGATAAACAACAACAACGAGTTCTTGTTAATTTCGGCGATAATTTTTTATTCATTTTCCATTCTAACAAAGCGACAGCACGTCGTATGTACTTAGATACATACATATGTATACATATATGCATGAATATCCACATAGATATATCTTGATCAAAAGAGTGACGATATCGCGCCTCGCTGGAATTCTGTTTGGCAATACATTATTTAAATCAGCACCGCGTTTGTTTGCTGTCTCTGTGTGCTACACGTAAATACACTCCCGCAGATTCTCTCTTCGACGAGGAGACGTCGAAACCATCAAGAATAGACGAACATGGGTATTATATACCGATGTCGTTCGTACTGCTTACGAAACGAATTAGAGGGTAAAAAAAATAATAAAAAAAGAAAAAAACCACGGGATGTGAGAAAGAATAGAAAAAGAGAAAGAGGAAGAAGAAGAAGAAGAAGTAGAGAGATAGAAAAAGAAAGAAATAAGATAAGGAAAAAGAGCAGAACGCCCTGTCTCAGCGCGTTACCGTTTTATCTTAATGTTTGTAGAACGCAAATCCCCCTGGAAGCATTGCGTCATCTTCCCTATTGGAAATCTATAGGCGAGAGAGAAAGAGAGAGAGAGTAAGCTCTAGGTATTCGCTGGTTATCCTGCGAAATATGTTTATGTAAAGCGGTTTCGCAGAATGGTTCGCTCGTTTTCTTGCGTGGGAGACGACGAAAGAAAAGAAGAGGACGAGAGAGAGAGAGAGAGAGAGAGAGAGAGAGAGAGAGAGAGAGAGAGAGAGAGAGAGAGAGAATATGAAAGAAAAAGAGAGAGTGAGAGAGAGAAAGAGAGAATATGAAAGAGAAAGAGCAAGCGAGACTTTCTTACTGGACAAAAAAAAGCGACAGGCATATCAAGAGAGGGTGGTTGATATTAAGATACGAAGATATCAACTCCATTAGCAGAGTACCGTAGGAGCCTGTGGGAACTGTTCAAGTTTCGACCTGCTGCAAAGTATAGATGGTATAGTGGTAATGTGCGTTACACTACGTATATTTGCACGTAACATTGATATAAATACATTCACGAAGGTAAAACGTTCCTAAACATGATACGTGCTCCCTATGTGCTGTGTATATATATATATATATATATATTTGTATATGTGTGTTTCGTGTGTGAGTGCGCGTATACGTGTGTTGCGAAGTACATTTAAATCGGATCGTTGTAAAATCGTGCGCCATGCGCTATGCTACTCGTGTTTACACGTTCCCTCCTTCTTTTGTCGGCTCGGTCATGGGATATGCTACTACTACTGTTGGTGTTACTGCTATTGCTAACCATCAAGATATCTCACATGTATCGTGGATTACTTGACACGTCGAGTATCATGGAATTTGGATAGAATGATTTTTTCTCTCTCTCTCTCTCTCTCTTTATTTTTTTCTCTTTCTAACATACATTGACTTGAAAAAAGTGAATAGTATTTATTTAAGAGAAAACGTTAAAACAAAAAGTTTTAATGATAAATGTTAAACCTCGATGAATTTCAAAAATTAATATCATAATCGTTTTATAGACAATCTATTAAATCTATTTCTAATAATTCTTAACACCGTACAGAACAAAGAGATTTTCTCATTAATTTTCATGTACGATAATTCGAACATACCAATAGGACTTTTGAAGGTAAATGGAAGCGGACGTTAATCCCTTATTCTTGATCTAAAAGTTACCTAAAAACTATTAGAAGCATATTGGTAAGTGAGAGAGAGAGAGAGAGAGAGAGAGAGAGAGAGAGAGAGAGAGAGAGAGAGAGAGAGAAGTGCAGATCGTAGTAGTAGAGTCGATTATTCTTGTAAGAACTCCCGTGGTAGAGTAGTTGGGTCGAGTAGAAGAGCAGTTTCGCGTTGTAAACTATCGGCTTTCGCCTCGAGCCGAACGGGCAATGGCTTGAAAAATTTAAAATGCCAATCAGCGAAGCGTTTCGAGTGTGTGTCTATGTATATATATATATCCACATACATGGATATGTATATACCCTATATGTATATGTATATACCTACATATAAATACATAGACGCACACAGTGCCGACTCGATCGTTGCCATAAAAAGCAATGGCCCGATCGTAATAACGTGCTGCTTGTAGGAGCCAAAACTGCCAGGAAGTCTGGCCGTACCATAGAAAAGACTTTTCTCTCTTTTTCATTCTCCCACCAAGCTTCACAACTTCTTCTCCCTCTCCACTATTCAGTTCCCCCTTCCTTCCTTCATCCTATCATACTTCTCACTCTTCGTATCGTAACTTCGTGAAAAGCGAACCGGCTAAAGTTTCTCTCTTTGATCATCGGATTATCGATCTATCGCGTCATAAAATTTACACTTTGATCGGCTTTTAATAAATTATTATCCGCTTTCCTTGCCAAATTCTTGCCACGCGAATATACATTTACATTTCCTTACCGAAAATTCGCATTAACCCGAAAATTGAGTAAGACGAATCGGAATGGAGAAAAATTATAGGAATGAGATATTGTGGGAGATAAATTCGAATGGTAAACGAATTGAAAGTAAAAGGGAAAGAAAAATCGTCGAAATATCAGCGGTTCGATCTGAGAATTCCTATTAATCGATGAACGATTTCTAGGAAAACGACTATTGAAGAAAATCGACCGTTCGACTCGTTATTCAAAAAAAATAAAAAATAAAATAAAATAAAACAGGAAAAAAATAAAAAAGAACGGTTGAATACCGGCTTTTAATTAATTGACCGCAGAACTCTTTATATCGTTGGTGAATGGATCGAAATATATGTGTATACATACACATGTGCGTACGGTATATATATATATATATATATATATATATATATATATATATATATATCGAGTGTACCGTGAACGTGGTTAGCTTAGATTGTTTTGTTAGCAAGATGTTCGAAAATTTTTTTGTTTGGTATAATATGATTCAAAGAGATCTTGAAGATGATTCGAGTAAATTTTTTGTCATCTCCCCCTCAGAGTTTTCAAGGTCATTTTCAATTCCTTTTATAGACAAACCTATAATTCTTTTACACCTACCTTTTAATGGATATTTTGCAAGACCATAATAAATATTTCTTCATTTCCATTTAAATATTAGGACGAAATATTAAAAATAAATATCCTCTATCTTAATTTAAAATATGTTCAAAATTGTGTCCATCGATAAACTCGTAGACGACAAATAAATGATCATTCAGCTATTTTTACTTTATCTGCTTTAATAGCTAATCATGCATCTACAATTCTCTGTCACATACCTTTCGGCATTGTTGGAACTTTCGATATCAATAGACCTGTTTCAATGTACAGAAATGAATATTTGCAAACAGTATATGAAAGATTAAATCAATAATGATTTATACTAATCTATCAACAATTCCAGAAAGTATATAACAGTGTCATATGCGATATTTTTCGTTAATAACATCATACAAAATTCTTTCTATTATGATATTTCTTTAAATATATTTTCGGTTCAGATGAAAATATAAACACTTCTTATGATACTTGCTGAATTCGTTTCAATATCTGCTAAAAAGTAGATCTACAAAAACAAATGATAGGTTTATATATAAAATACTGAAGGTGACCTAAAAATAAAATTGACTATAATCTTAAAATTAAAACTTTCTTTGAACCATGTTATATACAAACTTTCGGTCGGCATCGGTACGTCAAAATAATAAAAAAAGTTAGATGGGATAGTGTCACAGCATTTTAGATCAAATTTATCCATAATTTGTGACAACCAATTTCCAAACAAATACATACATAGATATGTCTCGGTAGTCTATTGCCTGGTATGCCTACTCATCGGAATAATAATCCCATGAACTTTTACTTTAGGGGTTATTTGAAATCCATTTTATAGAAAAAATCCATTGACAATGTTACAACTCTTCATGTAAGAATTGCATACTGATAAGATATCTACAGACTTGTATTGTAATACATAAAGGTCATTTCGAATATCTCTTATGAAAGCAAACAAATATAGTCTGTTTAAAATCATATTCCCTATAATTCGAAAACAAAGTAAAGTAGGAAATATGAACTTTTATATGTCTATAAAATGAATAGTTTATACGAACTTTACTTATTATTTTGTTATGCTGAAACCTATAAAATATCTTACTTATTTTGGGATAATATTTTCATTACTTATATATATATTTATGACTATATATTTATTACTTATTCCGGGACAATCTTTATATACCATATGTCGGGTAAGTTATCTAAAGCTGAAAGCGTTAATAATATCTTAATTAATTTTAATTAATAGAATACAATTAAATTTTATTTTTATGATAGAAACAAATTTTCGAGAAAGAATATGTTTGATTCAGACGATATTTTTCAATTTATAAGGATCATTGATATTTTAAAAAATGAAACTAAATCTTTTTACTCTTACTAAAGTTTTAAAGCAGATCGAAATAAATCCGAAACGCCATAAATTCCTTCTATTGTGATTAGTGCGAGCAAAAGTTTCGTTTTTGAAATTTTTAAAATATTCAAAACCCTCGTTCTGTGTTGCTTGCTGAAGATTATTAATTATTTTCGATTTTATATATTAAAAGTAATGTAAATTTGTATGTAATGTATACAATTTTAATAGAATTATAAAAAATAATACGTCATTGTTATAAATTGTAATATATTGTAAAAATATTGGAGTACGGAACATCTCAAACTCTTTGCTTTATTCTATCTTTAATATGAGATTAAAAATTAGAAGTTTGACAAATATTTAATTTGATAATATCATGAATACTATTACGATATAAAATTAAAAAAAATTAAATGTCTTTAACAAATAATGGCGTAAGAATAGATTGGTTGTATCGATAAATTCTGGTTACCGATAATTTAATTCACAGTGATCACAATAAGAAAAATTTAATTCGTTTTGAATTTGTCTTAATCTGCTTTATAATTTCCATTTATATTATTCTTATAAAGATTTTTATTATCATTCAGAATAACAGAGATATTCAGGCTTCCAATTTAACGTGTCTCACACAGTATATACTTATATGATATAGGTATGGATACATACATACATACACACACACACACACACACACATATACATATAGGGCGGAGCATATAACTGGAATCACTTTGGTCATTGCATAAGTAATGATTATAATGAAAAATATTTCAGATAAAAATTACATAGTTTCGTGGGAACTATAAATTGAAGTGATTAGTTTTTTTCTGTATGAGGATTCATAGATCCTATATAAATGTCAAGATTGTTTTTTTTTTTTTAATGAAATCATATATTTTGTATTACGTTAATCATTCGTAATTTATAATAAAAAAAAAAAAAATAATAACCTACCTGTGTCGAAAAGCTATTAAGTGTAATAACAAGTAATAGTAGCAAGAGAATGATAATACCTTAACAATATTTAAATTTAAATATTTTCATAAATTAATAACGTTTCGGCATAGATATGTTGATACTTTTCTATAGAGAATATTGAGCTGCCTCGATTAATGCATTAAAAAATATATGATAATAAACAAAAACATAGTTCATCTTCACTAACCTATGCACGTTCACGTACAATAAGAACTAATAACATCAGAGTATGACTTTCACGGAACTATACAACTTTTATCTGAAACATTTTTCATTGAAATTATTATTTATGTAGTAATTGAAGTGGTATCAATTCGTGGTCCATCTTGTATAGTCAAAAGACAAGAACGGGAGCTCGTAGTGAAAGCTAGAGACACTAATTTCTACGCTTGAACGATTACGCGGAATTGTAAAGCGATTGAAAGATTTGATTAGAGAGAAAAAGGAAGAGAAAAAGATAGATAGATAGGGAGAAAGAGAAAGAAAGACAGAGGCAGACAGAGAGAAAAATAGAAGAGAGAGAAAAATAGATAGATAAAGAGAGAGAGAGAGAGAGAGAGAGAGAGAGAGAGAGAGAGAGAGAGAGAGAGAAACAATGATAGAGATAAGAGGAGAGGAAGAGAGAGGGAGAGAGAGAGAGAAAGACAGAAGAGATAGTAAGATAGAAAGAGAACGAGACACAAAGGAGAAGAAGATAAGAGACAGAGATAAAGACAGAAAGATAGATAGATAGATAGATAGATAGATAAAGAGAGAGTGAGAGAGAGAGAGAGAGAGAGAGAGAGAGAGAGAGGAAGCGAAAGAGAGAGAGACAGAGAGACAGAGTTAGGATCGCGTGGATCATAATGCATAATAGCGCCATTCATGGAGGATGGTCTATGGTATAAAAGAATAGAGAGACAAAGGAGAAGAAGAAGGAATGTGGAAGCAGCCTGGTAATAAATTAGTACCACATTGCTCGCTTTCTCGTATTACTATTTTATATTCAGGTTTCAACATTTCTCGACACGGCGATAACATTGTCGTTTGTTCTACTGAACGAACGCCGACAATAGCCTCGCGATTTAACATATCGCCACATCGGGTTTATCGAAACATCATTCTCTCTCTCTCTCTTTCTCTCTCTCTCTCTCTCTCTCTCTGTCTCTGTCTCTGTCTCTGTCTCTTTCTCTCTGTTCTGTCGTATCGTTCCTTTCCTAGAGGTACGACCTTCCGCAAATTAATGAACGGTTTGCTTTGACTTCGCCGTTTTATTCTCCCGTTTTATTCCATCGTTTCGATTAAATTATTCATGGTTAGCTTCCTCTTTGACCTACCTACTTCCTATCTTTGCATCGATTGTTTGAAATCCTCTGATCGTTTCGATTTCATCGTTTGTATAAATACAGGAAAGAAAGAGAAGAAGAAATAGAGAAAGTATGTGCATGTTGTGCGTGTGTGTGTGTATGTGAGTGAGAGAGAGAGAGAGAGAGAGAGAGAGAGAGAGAGAGAGAGAGAGACTGAATGATATCGTTAACGTAGACGAGATAAAACTAAGTTAGTTACATCCTTTTCTTTCCAATCGAAATTTCGTTGTTCTAGCCTCTAGAAAGACTCGTGAGATTTTTCGAGTATTCAATTGGGATTTCTTCGAGAAGGCACGAGGATTCATTCGAGTGGTGTCGCGGAAAACCGTATAGATCCGTAGAACCACGCGCGTCACGTCGTTGACGTTTAAAGTATATCCGTCGCCCCTGAAGGAAGCTCGGTGTTTGTAGGAAGCTTTCTTTCACAAACGTGACCGGGTTATGATCAGGAAGAAGTTTTCTTTACTTTTCTCTCTCTCTCTCTCTCTCTCTCTCTCTCTCTCTTTCTCTTTATCTAGCATTTTGTCTTGAAAGAAGAAGAAAGTCTCGCAAGTAGAGTACGCGAGATCTACGTTTTCTTCGTCCCATAGGAAAGACCAAGAGAAAACACCTCGAGTTTATTATTCCACTGACCCTGAGAATGAGCTTTCCATTCTCGAATGTCCGTTAAGACGTGAAAACACTCGAGACTAGAGTCACTTTATTTTTAGATGGCCATAGGCTTTGTTTTTTTTCGACCACCGAGATCGACGTATTTTCATATCGTAATTCACTCACAATATCGCGTTTCTTTGGATTTCTTTTTTATAAAATAATCCTTTCGAAAGGGAATACATCAATGGATTATTATGAAAGCCTTTATTTAGTTTACTCAATACTTTTTAGTTGAATTTATACTTATCTATCAAGTGAAATTTTACGTTCTACATTTTACATAACGATACGAATTGAGTTCCTGAGAATTAAAGCAAGAGAATATAATGGTATGATAAAAGAGTAGGTGATGGAAAGAAAAGAAAAGAAGAGAAAAATTCAGCTCCTTTTCTATTAACACGTTTCAGTGATAATCTTCGTTGAGCTAACCGAGAGCGAAATCGAGTATAGAAGGTTCTATCGAATCCGTATTAAAATAAAATAAACGCCATATATCAAGACAGGTGACCGTGATGAAGTTTCCTCTGCATATACATACATTGTCTCCTTTCTTTATTTTGCTCACACTCTTTTTCATTCTTTTGTGCAAAGCAAGATAATGTAAAGATAAAGAAGCGCGTAGACGAAAGTATGGTTTGGTTAGTATGACAAAAAAAAAAAAAGAAAAAGGAAAAGAAAGAAGGAAGAGGGATAGAGAGGAAAGAAGTAAAGAAGAAACGAAATCATTGATGGCTGGTATCACATACGAAAATAAAACGAACTTTTCGTTGAAACGATATTGATGAATGTTAACGAGGATCAAGTGTACACACACACGCACATTATATGCATATATGCATATACTTGTATGTATATACGTGCTTGTATATAAGTGCTTTAACTTCGAAATGAAAAGTTTCAAATAAAATAGAAGTAGCGAGCAATTAACTGCGGCGATTGGCACATCCGCCTATTCCTTTCTCTCTCTCTCTCTCTCTCTCTCTCTGTCTCTCTTTCTCTCTGCACGATACACTAGGTAAACGAAGATTATTTTAATTAAGGTTCTTCCCGTAACTCTGTCTATTTCACGGCCCTTACTTTTCTCGTACTTTTACTATCTTTTCTATTGCTCTGTTTAAGCATTGTTTTAATTTCTTCTGTAATATTCTGAGTCTCGTTATTCTTTTGTACGAAAAAAACAAAGAAAAGGAAGAAAAAATAAATAAGGAAGGATAATCAATAACTAGTATGATCCTAGATAAGAAGTAAACTTATTCGTACTTCGTTCAACATCTCGACGTTTATTACGATTCGACGTTAATCAATTAACTCGTCGACCAAGAGAAATAAAACTGTTTCAGACGATAGGGAATATAAATCGAGAAGCGATTGCAATTACATTACGATTTCCAATAAATTCACCGATTGTTTATTAATGTATGACTAATTCTTCGTTTAAATAGACTTTATATTTTATATGTATTTTTTTCTTGGTAACATTAGTCGGATAAAGAACTATGAAAGATCAATCGTCTCGTGCCCCTTTAGATTCTTAGCTGTCAAATAATTTAGAAATCTCATCTCTATTAATTAATATTGATCGTGCTGTCATCCTTTAATGATATTTCTAATCGATGATCCTCTTCATAAATTTGTTCATAATGCTGCCGGAGAAGTTTTGGTTCCACATTTACATATTGATCGGATAACTTGGGTTGTTAAGGCTTTTTATCTAATATAAATACGATATAACGGTACCCTATGTCGGAATATTTATAATAGCTACACGAAACGTAAATATTCTTTCTCTTTATTTTACTCGTGACGAAGAAAATAGAGGGAGATACCTAACGTTTTAGTAAAAGCGACAATGTGTGTTGTACAACATGTAAGTAAGTATGTACATACGTGCGACAATAAAGATGAAAAAGAAAAAAATATATGAAAAAGGGAAAGGACGAAGTGTGAGAAAGAAGGAAGTCAACGCGATAGCTCGAAGGATACAATGGATGAGGGCTGAAACCGATCGCGGGCCAGATTAACCGCAGTGTGAACGTCGTAAAAAATGTTTTTACATACTTTACACGTATACTTTAGGCCCACACTTCGATCGTACCGTATATATAAACCTACTTATATCGGCCCTTATTTTTCGATGACGTAGCTATAAATAAGAAAACAGTCTTTCCGCGAGACTCCCGTAACATCCTAAAGCTTTTTCCGATCCCCGAACGTATTTCGTTCCTTCATGTTTTTCACCACAGGACGTCTCTTATGAATTTTTTTTCTCTCTTTTTTTTTTACCATACTATAGGATCGATCAGAAACGATTAAACGATTCATCAGTGTCGTTTATAATGGACACAACGATTTTTTTCACGCACTTTCGATTTGATCTACGTATATTGATATTTTTTTTTTCTTTCTTACCAATAAGGTCAACAGGCTAATATAGATCAGTTCAATTTTAATGAATTTTTGAATAAAAAAGAATTTCCATACATTTACGTTTATATGATTATCCCATACGGATAAGGAATGATCATTTAGTATTATTCTCGTTTTTACAGATGTTCTAATCAACGTTTATGTTCATTACAACGATAAAGATAAAAGACGTTAATTAGAACTTCTGTATTCATTAGAAACGTGTTGTTTCCATAGATTCTATGTTAACGAGCTCGGAGGTTTAAGTATTTGGACAAGAAAAATATCGGTCGATGTCAATGAATTTTTGGAAGAGATCTTGTGAGAGACCACCCATAAGTTCCCGACGGAAATATCAGTACCTCCGAGAATTTCCAACTGTAGATGCGAACGTCTACAGAAATATCGGTCTATGTTGTATATACGTAGCCGGTATGTTTTTTCTCTGTCTCTCGAGTGCATCTATTCTCAGAATTTAAGACTCTTGCTCACGCACGCGAACGAATGAACGAGCATATGAAGTAGTAGAGTAGAAGCGAATGACGGCAATGAGGACGGCCATGAGGAAATCACGAGAAGACGATGGACGACGTTGAAAATCGGCCACCCAGATAGCTCGTCTTTCTAATGGTTTCGTCGAGAGCACTGATAAGAATTTAAAAAAAAAAAAAAAATGCAAAAAACAGTCGCAGAGAAAAATAAAAGAATGAAGTATTGACGAAAAATAATTAATTATTTCAATTGGATCATGTTCAAATATAATCATCTAGAATCATGAAACGAAACACAAGAAGATTTAGACATAATTGTTACGTGGTAAATAAATTTAATTCGAATACTTATTAGAATATTCTCTTTATCAATATCGAGAACAAATATTTTCTTCATTTTAAGAAAGATAAATATTTATATCTTCATTGGAAACATTAAAGAATAAGGGTTAAATATAAATTAAGATTTTTAATTATAAATTCATTTAAATAAATATTTATGGAGCTTATTGGAAAATATTTACGATACCAGGAAGATTTTTCTATTATTATTACTTTTATAAATTAGTCATTTGAGATATGATTCTTTCGGTATTTTTTTTTCAGATGTAAGAATTTTATGTGATGAAGTCATTTTTATTTGCCGACGTGACGAATGAACTTTTTAACTTTATCTCAAATAACCAAAGCTGTTTACGGAAATATCGAAGCTGGTTGTTGCGCGTTAGTCAAGACAACAAACTACAACTACATTGGTATATTGCTTTACGAAAAGGTAAACAAACGAACGGCCTTCGGCTATTCAAGCTCATTCTTTTACATCGGCCAAATGCTTAAAACACGTCTTTGTCGACAGGGAAAATAAAAAAATCGTAACGTAATATATCTACCATTGTATGGGTATATCTTTACTCTATGTTTCGATTTACGTTGTTTTCTTTT
The DNA here is from genome assembly GCA_911387935.1 of Dolichovespula saxonica. Taxonomy (NCBI): domain Eukaryota; kingdom Metazoa; phylum Arthropoda; class Insecta; order Hymenoptera; family Vespidae; genus Dolichovespula; species Dolichovespula saxonica. The sequence continues at coordinate 12,301,928 of OU426994.1, read as the reverse complement.
CAGGAAAAAAACAAAAAAATTCGAAATAGTAAAAATATTTCTTCTTTCAATTCGATCCCATAATTAATAATTCTAATTAGTTAATTCCGAACGATAAATATTTTAGTTATATTTAAAAGTTTTTCAAGCTATTGAAAATTATTAACTCAGCTTTAACAAAGGCAATGATGTGTTCAACGTCGAACATTCTCTGTTATAATTCATATATAAAATCGATATTGTAATTAAAGAATATTGGAGCATCCATATACGTAGGAAACGTGGTTATAATTGAATTATTAATGCAATTGCGTGACATTTAATATAGTCATAATCAAGGGTTTCTATCATTCTAATAAGACATTAGAGAATCTTTCGATTCAACGAGAAGTATGTAATTTATAAAAAAGAAAAAAAAAGAAAAAATTATATCACTTTCGGAACATTTCATTAACAGTATTTTTAATTAGAATTTTTCTATAGGGATGTTGTATCGAATATACTTATCACGAGCATGTACATGCTGGCAAAAGAAAAAAAGATCTTATTACTCGTACATTCTATTAAATAAAGGTTAGTACGTTTTAAAAATGTTCCGAAGGTGTATTTTTTTCCTTCTTATGTTAAAAAGAAAGGAAAAAATAGAGCCCTGGCTATGATCTCGGTACACGTAGTAACAACGCAACGCACGCTGTGGTACGTGCCTGACCCAATTAACGAAATTGCTATTGTAATTAAGCGTGCAAAACATCTCGGCAGGTTAATGAAAGGTGACGGTACGTCAACAAAAGAGAAACTAGAGAGAGAGAGAGAGAGAGAGAGAGAGAGAGGACAAGAAAGACGAGGTCGACGAACGTGACGAGTCCCGCGTAATTGCCTATATAATTAGAAACGAAAAATCCAGCAGGTTTTCAAATAAGAACTAGACAGCAACAAAACTAGTATCGTTTCATTTCGTTCCTTTCGTCGTCTTATCATCACTACCAAATTTCATTACTACTAACATTTTGTTTTTCTTTCGTTTCGAAGGGAATAGAAAAAAGCGGGAAACGCGGCCGCTCGTCTTGCATTTTTCCGCATTTTCAAAGCATCGCAAACGTAATGAATATGCTAACCGTACTGGGAAAATTCGCATTCTAGCGTTACAGTGCAACTTTCCTCCCTTGTTTCCTTTCTTTCTCTCTCTCTCTCTACCTATCTACCTCTCCCTTTCTCTTTCTCTTTCTTTCTCGTTTCTAGTCCATCAGTATACGTTATTCTCTCTCTCTATCTCTTTTCTCTTTTTTATTTTTTCCATTCTCTTTTTCTCTCTTTCGTTCTCTTTTTCTATCTCACATACACATACATACACATTTTTTTCTTTGCACAAAATGAGTAACAGAAGGGACTAACGAGGCAAAAGACTTTTTCGCTAACGAACATAGCTTTGACTTTCGTACCGCTCTTCAACCAGTTGTACCCACCCCCATAGATTTATTTATACATGTCAATGAGATGTTATCGATGCATTCGCATATACATACATACATATATATACATATATATATATATATATATATATATATATATATATATATGTATATATGTATAAATATAAATATACATAAATATACATATACATTTACAGTGACTGCGTTATAAAACTCTCGAACAGAGACTACGCGTAAGAATTTATATGCATTTTTTCCGTCGGGTTTTCATACATACATACGTACCTAGATACATCTCTGCGTATTTAATCTTTGTCTGTTTCGACTTTTAAATAAAAAAAAAAGATAAAAACGAGAAAGATTTGCTAACATAATAAAAAGCTTAGCAACGGATACTTTCAGTTATCAAAGCATACCCACGTATATTTCATTTGCAATTATTTTAATATCTTTTTCTTTCTTTTTTTTTTTGTAGCGATTAATCAATTTAACAAAAATAGGAATGAAGAGGGACAATCTCAATAAACGTTTCCATTTATGTGATGTTTCTTTCAGAGCTCATGAACGAACATTCCATTGTCGATGAAGAAACATCGAAAGGAACACAAAATTACGCGTCACGTTCTGTAAAAGACACATGTTTCTTCTTCATCTCCAAACGTAATGCGGATGTCTCAGGACGTGCTTTACCTATCTTTCTCTTTCTCACGTCGAACACGTCTTGTTTGCACACGTCTCGATCGCACACGACGAAGGGATAGAGAATCATAAGGAATATTCGAAAAAGCATTTCCTCGACGTTGTATCAATCCAACATAACTCTGGATACTTTCTTATTTTACTTCGAGAAAACGGGTGCTTTTTATCGAAAAAGAAAAAGAAAAGGGATAGAAAGAAGAGGTCGAGGAAAAAGATCGAGGCCGAGGTCTGAGCTTTGTTTGCTTAGGATGCGGATGAAAAAACGAACGTTAAAAGCCCGCGAGAAGACTTTCATGGAAGTCGCTCACACTTGACGTAATGCGCATGCGACTTCCATCTTTCTAGTTTTCTTTCTTTCTCTCTCTTTCTTTCTTTCTTTTCTTTTCTTTCTTTTTCTTTCTCACTCTCGAAAAAGGAAAAATGCTGAAGGGTAATGTGTGTCGCCGCCCTTCCACCATGGTCAATATTTTCATTATTTTCCTTGAGAAGAGATAGATCCCTCGGAAGGAAATGCGTCTCCGACAAAGCGAGGATGTATTTTTTTGCCTTCTTTTTTCTTCCTTTTGTACCCTTTTTTCTTTTTTTTCACGAGTCGTCCCGAGAGAATTCTTTTCTCAGCGACTTTCCGCTACTTTGCTCCGCGCATCACCGTGATATGGAAAGGGGAAAAGCGCTCGCGTTCAACGTGAGAAAATACTCAGCAGAGTTATCGTTTTCGATCATCGTTGAATTCTATGCGTTATATGCTAGAGTAGCGTGTTAAAAAGGTTTGTTTTAAAGGTAAATTGCATGTTAATATATACGTGTACTATAGTTTTCTTTATCTCGAAAAAAAATACAAATATCTCGCAAGCGATTGAATCTAATAAAAAATAATTGTTTTTACAAATTTGTTTGATACAAAGGGACACACCTTATGGTCAAATCTTTTTCTCAGATCGACTGATGGCGAAATCTCAAAGTCAAATTCAAATTTTTTAAATCGAATCATACATTTTTATTTTTATAATACGATAGTATTTATTGATACGAATTTAACGATGTGACGTATGAGGATATTCATTACTGTAAAATGTTATAATACATATCGCTGCTTATTGACTGTTCGATTCCATGGTGTACCAAAGAACTGGACTTTTTATCTCACGTATATGTATATAACATTTATGAGAGGCATAAGAGACAGTCAGCAATCAGCGATGTAGGTTTACATTTACTTAGAAAATTACAAATTTATAAAAAAATTTATGACATTTTACAATAATAAATGACATCATGTGACACGTCGTTAAATTTGTCTCAATAAATGTCATCCTACTGTGAAAGGAAAAATATATGGTTCGATTTAAAAAAAAATGAATTTTTCTTTGAAATTTCTCCCATCACAAGACAATCCTCTTTCATCTTTCTCTTACAAACAAATTTAAAAACAAATTTTTTTCATGGATTCTATCACTCGTAAGATATTCTAATGTTTCGAGATAAACGTAACATCGCATATACAGTTCATTAATATGATATGAAGTTTTTAGTTACTATCGCAGGGAGCCTCTTATGCAATCACCATCCCAAAAAGCATTATTTCGTTATAATTTTTGATTGAAATGAAAATTTTCTATTCCATTTCAATTTTCTAAGATTCAAAAATCATGTTTTAGAAATGAAGGTATGTATCTATGTTTATGTGAACTTGTTTTCTTTTTTAAATTATTTGAAAATATTCAAAATGATGACTATTTAATCATAAACAGCTTTATATTAAAAATTAACAAAATGACCGAACCGATTTCTTTGAAATTTTGATGTAACACTGTTAAAATATGAAGATGTTTTGTTTAAAAATTCAAACAAATCGAAAGATTATTTTGAAAATGGTGTCGATTTCATTATGAAAATTTAAAAAAATTGAAAATAAAAGATATGGCCTGTCGAATTCCATTGAAATTTTACAAATAAATTCTATTTAGACGCTTATTTTAGTATAAAAATTATGTTAAAGTATAGTGTTGTCGCGATTACGCTTAACGTGTGCAAGCGTGTTGTAATAAGTGAAACAAATGTAGCAATTATACAAAATTATTAACATGAGCATGATCACAATGCGTGAAAATTATGACGATGACGCAACTACATTCATTATGCTTATTGCGAAAAAGCTTATCTTTTTTACCAGGGATCAGGAGTTGGGTTTCTTGGCAACAAAGAAATACTGATTTTCATAAGATCGTATAATTTTATATAATATATCGTAGAATGCTAAATAGGATAGTATCACAGATAAAATACATGAATTTTCATATTAATATAAATAATTAATTCTCTAATAGCATCGTAGAATGTCAAATCCCAAAGGAGCGAGAGATCGATACTTAAATTGAAACTGCTCCGTTGAAGTCACGAGAGCGAAGACAGCCTCAGATAATTTATTTACATTTAGAAACCTATATTTAGAAAGATCCTATTTTCAAATATTGTTAATAATATAGAACTGTTAACTGTCAACAAAGCTCAATTAATTATCAAAAATTCGATATTACAAACAAACAATTAAAGTTTTCTATTTTTGTTTTCAATTAAGAAATTAAATAAGTCATTTGTTATATTAGAAATTAAATACTATTAAAAATTTTTTGTTTATTCTTTAAGTAATAATGTTTACGGAGATGATGGATTTTTATTCATTGTGTTAATCATTTTTAATGGCGAAGGTCTATTATGTGCTTTTTTAAAATCTAAAAAAGAACAACGTGTGCCTCGTGTAATTGAAGAAGATACGAAGAAAAATAGAGAAGCAGAACTTTCCTCAGCTGTTTGTTCGCGAGTAATTAATTAATAGACTTCCATGACAAACACGCCACGCAGAAAGCTAAATAAAATTAATCCAATCCTCAGTATGTTATCATGTATGAGCTAACAAATTAGAAAACGTAGGTTCCAAATGACAAAAGTAACGAAACTAAAATTAGTAACGAAACGAAATAAAGTAACGAGAAGCTAAAAATTCAAGTAAACGAAAAAAGGTTATGGAGGAAAATTTCTCAATTTTGTAATTCAAGAGTCAGAAAAAAGTTTAGGTGAAGAATATGATGTTAAATGTCGGGTGTGAAGAGCAGCTTTGTATTGAAACAATATGTCAGATCGTGATAAGTAGCTTCACGAAGGGTGTTTAACATTTTTGAATTTATATGATCTTTGTGGAGAAATCTCGCGAGAAGAAAAGAAACCTTTTATTCTTTATTTTCTTAATCTGGGTCATGACATCCTCAATCATCTGGAAAGTTCTGATAAGATGACCCAATGTGTATAGAAAACAATTTATATTTTGTTTTCAAAAATCTATTTTCATTCTTTATTGTTATCTTGTGTTATTTTTCGGTTTAAGTTGATTAAGTTATTTTTTAATTTTATTTTGATATTATAATTTTTCATTTATCTATTTTTCTTTATCTATTATTATCTATTATTATCTATTTATCTTTTTCTTTGGATATCGATTAGATTTACAGTGTATTGCAGTTTTAATAAAAAGTGATCCATGAATTCTTGTCTTACTCTATATTACGGAATGTCCCATTTGAAGCACTCAATTATTTCTCCAATTATAGTTCGTTTTAAAAAAATGTTTCGAATTAAATTAATCCTGTTTCTGAAAAGAGGAGAAGGAGTTGGAGTCAGAGCATATCTTAGGATGGTCACAAATTATCTTTAAATGAACGTGCTTTTTGAGATTTCGACATGAATTTTACTCTCTTACTTGATTTCGTTTACTTTAAACTCTAATTTTTATGTTTTATTTGATACATTTTTTGAAACGAACTGTAGATTGGGAAATAATTGCATGCGAAATTTTAAATGGGACACCCTATAGGTAAATATGTATATATATTTCATGGTTATAAATTTTGATTTTAATGTGATAATAAAGTAAATGTACTAATGTACCAATTTGTAGAGACTAATTTGGTCTCTTTCAACCATGAATCATTAAGAGAGAGAAGAGTGAAAGAGAGAGAGAGAGAGAAAGAGAGAGAGAGAGAGAGAGAGAGAGATTCTCTCTTCGTTGTGCCACAGCTTTTCAAGTCCTTCATCATTCGTCACGATCTTCCAGATGCTAATCTCTCTCTCTCTCTCTCTCTCTCTCTCTCTCTCTCTCTCTTTCTCTCTCTCTCTCTCTTCCCATCTCTCTCATTTTGAACGTTTTACGAGGAATACCGGCATGAGGCAAAAGACGAAATGTTTTCTCTAAATATTATTCCTCTCTGAATGATTTTTGGAACCATCCACGCTCGGTATCGTCTCGCTGGTTTCCCGAGTCACACAGCCGTTAAATCGTTTAGCTCGCTCAATTCTTTTAAAGAGCGAATGGAACATGTGGCTTTTCTTCTAATTCGAAATACTTTTCCTCTTCCTTTCGAGTTTTTCTTTAAAAAAAAACAACGTTTTCTAAGGGATAGACAAAAGATATTGCTACTTGATTTCATCATACTAAATATATTATCAATTTTAAATATAATTTGAGAGACGATTAAAATCATATACTTCTTTCTTTCATTATTTAACTATTATCATTTTATGTCTATATACGTTTTGTACTGACTTTTTAAGATTAATATATTTATCGTTTGAAATTTTTATTTTATAGTTCTCTAAGAGCTCGTTCACAAGTTATTGAACCGGATTTATTTACTTTTCTTTTTTCTTCATAATCGGTTATTTTACCGTTTTCTACAGTGGCGGATAGGTTTTGTATGTATGTATATGTTTATACGACACTGTCGTCATAGTATACGATAAAATCGCGGATGCGGCATTATTTGACATTTGATTTTGCCTGCAGAAACCACATGCGGCGATTCGATAAAAAAGCGAATTGATCGCCAGTGGCGATATATGTATCATAACGACGACGTTCAAACGATTCGATTGTTTTATTGGTAGATGCAGCATCGGTCCTAGTTCAATTGTTAAAATAAACAAAGGAAAAGAAAAAAATAAGAGTAGTTGCGAAGGAAGGATGAGATAAGTTCGAAACAAAAACCGTACTTTGCAAATATTACAATCAGTTGCAACCGATTCAGCTAAATTACTGATACGATCAAAACGTATGTCGTGTGAATTAACGATAAGGCTTCGTCCTAGTTGAATTTCGCAGCGGGACAAAATCGATATCGATTAATTGTACGACGATGAAGAGCATATCCATATATGAGCGATATTAATTATTTGCGACCGATTAACATTTCCTCTAAAAAAAAGTATTTATCCAGGTATTACGAAAAATGATTAGTTTGGGATAATTTATGAGATATTTTAATTTAAATATTACACAAATTGTTATTTTAGGAGATATTTCTATTTAAATATCGTTAAGAAACGATCTTCACTCACTTATCATTACTCTTATTACATTTTAATAAATGTGTACATGGTTTCTTAACAATATCGAAATTAAAATATCTTCTAAACAAATGGTTTATCGATATAAATAGATAAATAAATAAATAAATAAACATATATATATTTTTTATAGTAATCTACGAGCCGATCATATCAACTTACGTAATAAAAAAATATCTAATTTTATTTTGAAAAAACAAATTTAATCTTTCATAACTTCTACGAGTACTTTATTACAAAAAAATCTAATAGCATCAGGTTATGTTTTCCTCGAAACAATTTTATTTTTACTGGAACATGTTTTGTTACAGATATGAATACTGATAATGTAGATATAGAATGAAAGTAGTAGGAAGTATTAGGAAATGATGTAATATTTTCTTTGTCCCATCTGTATGTCGATGCACCAAAAAAAAAAATCAAACTGGTTTGAATTTCAAGCATAGCTACCAACGAATACAACATTGTCGAATCGCACGCGTTGTCAATTTTGATGGAACCATAGAAAGTGCTTTGTTTGTTTATTGTCGTGCTGGTCGGTCGCTTGGACAACAATTTATATTGTCGTCGTACAATTTTTGCCGACGTCCAGTTAGGACATAGGATAAATCTGAATTCTTTTTCCCCTAAACAGAAATGAAATATTGCGACTTGATTTCTTTCAACTTTACTTTCTGGTCCGTAAAAAAAAAAGAATAAGAAAGAAAGACAGATCGTTCAATCGTAAATAACGATTAGGAAAAAAATAGAGAAGAGAAGTGGTTTCGTTGACCGACGGAAAGCCGTTCAACTAGCTTTGATAGGATATGTGTCGACCACTTTTGCGATTTCCAAGGGTTTGACCTACATTAGACGCATTAACATAAAGGAACAATGATAATATCCGACTAGGATGCGTAATAGATGATACTCGGTGATGATAATGGACGCAAAGAAACACTTTTTATTCTTTTTTTCTTTTCTTTTTGTTTCGGCGATTCTCATCTCGTGAAGTATAATTCTTTGTGCTTTGTGATTCCTCACAAAGTTTAGTTTGCACAAATGAGAACACGTGTAACTCTCGCGAATATTTTTTTTTATACGTTCCAGTTTATTACTTGTTCCTATTTATATAAATATTTACATCTAGTTATAAGCACTAGTGTTTGTCATCCGTTACATTCAACGGCAAGCACTATAGGATGGATGCGATATCTTCATGATATATACAAGTTATTTGCAAATATCATGTGAAAAAAGGGGTGACAGAAAATGTTTTCTTTTCGTTAAATTTGAAATCATATACTACATACTTTGATAAAACAATTTAATATCGTTATAATATGAAAACTAATTTATTATTTAAAGATAACACACACATCCACAAATACACACATATACACGATTCTTTCTAGATTGATCACTTAATTATATCATCAAAAATATGATTAGTTTCTCCAACCTTATTTTCAATAGAAATATCTTACATTTAACAGTTGAAAATGATCGTTCACGATTCTCATCTTTCACGGAACGCCTATCGATGGTCAGCTAGTATCAATTAACATTAATTATCATTAAACGACTAATGTTATCGCGTATGCGCACTATTTCACACCCTGCAGTAGCAATAGTAGTGGCCATAGGAGCAAGAAGAACAGCAATAGAAACAGCAATAGCAGGCGGAAAAGCGAACATAGACCGGATAATCCGCAATCTACGGCTTATAGCAATTGAGTGCAGTAATAGCGTTGTTATGCATTTGATATAAAGCCTCGTTTCGTTGGAGGTCCGCGTACATTACGCCGTACCTGCACTGTCCACCTTGTAGATTATCAAAACCAGCTACGTTATGTAGCAAAGCCTACGATCTCACTAAAACGTTCTTACCCTATATAAACCTACGGACTTATGTGTGTGTGTAAAATATATAGTGTGTGCGTAAAATATATAGTGTGTGCGTATATATATATATATGTATGTGTGTATGTATACCTGATATGTACACGGGTAAAACGCGCGAATGTGTAATCCAATATCAAAAGTGTGTAGCATCGCAGTGTGGGTGGCTATACATACCGGGTGGTCGTGTCCGTATCGATGGTATATGTGCAAGATTTTGTGGAATTTCTGCACGTGTGTTCGTTCTGCACGCACAGATATAGGCGTGAATTGCGTAGGTGTAAACCGATTAGAAAATTTATAGTTTGGAATGAGAGTGCTACGAAGGTGTACTCAGAATATATCGGAATCGTCCTCGATTTTGTTGTCGAACAGGGAAGGTGTTTAATGGATTTTTTTTCATTTCTTCTTTTTGTTTTCTTGTATCTTCTATAAACAAATTAAGCAATTTTCTATAAACAAGTTAAACAATCTTTGATGAATTTTAATAGTATTTTATTTTTCTCAATTTAAACAATTTAAGATTCATTCTCGATTTATAATATTATTAATACACTTTCGTTTCAATTAAAGAATAATTATTAAGAATATCTTCTTATTTTTTCCTAAGAAGAAAAGACTTTTTCTTTGTTTTTTTTTTTTTCATATACAACTATTTTTACTCTACGAAAACAATTTAGAATACGTGTAGAAGACAAATTCCTAGAAAGCTTTAGTTATCCTATTCTTGTCTAAATGGCATCTCCTATTCCTGTCTCTTTCTTGTTTTTGTTTGGTATATCCGTTACAATGCGTATAGTAGTACGAAATCCACGATACTTCGTTCTCGGTACAACATTTCTCAGCTTATCAGACCTTTCTTATCCTTCTTGCCATGTTCCCGAAGCGTGATAAACATTGGAACGTATTGTTACCATATTGTCTTATCTTTTCTGACAAGCCGGAAACTGTTCTGCTACACATAAAATTCTCGATCAGTAAAAAAGACAATGAACGGACACAAGTATATCCCTCGAAGCAAGGCACAGTTTTCAAGAGAGCCCATCCATCCCGTAAGTTTCAATCATTATTAATCTAAAGAACGAAGATAATAATTGACATGGTTAGATGAAAAATACGAGGATAAAATTTCTTCTTGATGAAGTCGGTGTACGCTAACAAGTTATAAAGCATTGAAGATTGAAGAGATAATGAGGTATGACTGATAATAATTTGACAGGTATATTAATTAGTACAAAGTAGAACTTTGATGAACGTTCCAATGATTAAAAGTGATAAGTAATAAGTAAAAGGATCAGCTGCTCGAATATCGAGTGTATTCTCTTCTTGCCTCTCTTTGTCCATCTCTCTCTCTCTCTCTCTCTCTCTCTCTCTATCTCTTTCAAGCTGACGAACTCGTGGAAAAGTAGATTCTTTGAAATTTTACACCTGTGGCCTGGGTAAAAGTGCGATATCTTCCTCAAAATGTTAATCGAGTCATTCTCACGTCGTTTCTCCTTACATCTCTACCTACTTACTGAAATTAATAATCACGTAACGAATTCTGACGTAATAATGGAATCACGTTAATTGGAAGGTGCCCGAAAAAAGAAAGAAAGAAAGAGAAGGAGAGAGAGAGAGAGAGAGAGAGAGAGAGAGAGAGAGAGAGAGAGAAAGAGGAGATGGACCGGAGAAAGAAGTTTAAAGTTAAAAGAGTTTCGATGAATTTAGGGTTTGTCCAAAGACTATTGTCAAAAATGGGAAAATGTATAAAGTTCTCATTTTCGAAATCATCTCCCTCTTATCAGCATTCCTGATATTAATTAACATCAAGAGATTAATCTGCATATAATCTCATCATCGAGATGTTACATCATTATTATTATCGATATATTTTATTCTTATCCTGCCTTTTCCGAAACTTTTTAAAGGAAACGATATAGACCTAAGTATATATAACGTTTTATTGTATTTGTACTAGTTTATATCTCATTGAAGTCTTATTTGTTAGAAAGGTATAGTCGCTTCGGTAGTTATCTATATCACAACTGGAAATTCGGCAAAATTCACTGCGGCGGAAGTAGGTTTACGGTAGAAAAGTTCGGTCGAACTAAAGACCCCGCGACAATCCTCGAAGGCGGGAAAATGCGAAAACTTTTCGTTCGGACTTCCAATCTTGCCCGGCACGATATTAATTAACATCGCAGACTTTTCTCTCTCTTTCTCTCTCTCTCTCTCTCTTTCTCTCTCTCTGTCTCTTTCTCTCTTTCTTTCCTTTTCTCTTTCTCTATATCGCTTCTTCGTTCATCTCTCATCCCTTGTGTCCTCGAAACTCGACCAGAATTCTCCTCGACTCTCAGACTACCCTTGTACTCCAATTCTACCCTCCCCTCACTCCCACCCAATCTCTGCCCTTTCCCTTCGATCCTCTCACCTCTCGTCCATCTAGTCTTTTGATTACCGAAACTTCGACGATCGTCCATCGGAGAGAGGGACGATAATTAAAGTGTTCTGCCGATAATAGTTATCAACGTTGTGCCTAACTTTCGTCGATGCAGTTGTCAACTAGAAATCCAATGGCGCCACCACGAACAAAGACGATGTCTTCTCTCTCTCTCTCTCTCTCTTTCTCTCTCTCTCTTTCTCTTTCTTTTTTCTCTTTATATTTCTTTTTTTTCTTCTCTCCTTGTAGACTCCTTCCAAATGATTTTTGTTCTTCGTTGCAGACGCGCACGAAGAGCAAACAAAATAAAACGAAGTCAGGTACATTGCGTCCTTCGTAGATTTCCCCTTTTCATAGTTCACGAAACGTCTCGAGTGTCGTAGAGCAAGAAAACTGAATAGCAGAAGTTTATACAGAACTTTCCAAATGTACGATTGAGATTTTCTCTTAAAACGTACCGAGAATATTGAAATTATCGAAGAAGGAATCGAAGTAATTTTTCATATAAACTACGATGAAATAATTCCACTTCTATTTTTAATATTTGAAAATTTAGATGGGTGGGAATTGTTGAAGCGGAGCTCAGTTTATTTTATTTGAGAGAACGAAAATGAGAAGGGCACTATAAAAGCGTTCTGTTTTTAAAGTGAACACGCGATGTTTTGGAATCCTCGACACAAATCCGAGACGGGACTTCTCTCTCTCTCTCTCTCTCTCTCTCTCTCTCTCTCTCTCTCTCTCTCTTTCTCTCTCTCTCGTTCGCTCGCTCTTCTTGTATGACATATGGTAAAACTTTTTGTCAGCTCCAGTTAGAAACGTCCCACGAGCGGACTCGATGAATTTTTCGACGATCAGCGTTAGACGTTTTTGGAATGGTTGACAAATGGCTTGCGATCGTTTCACGAATAAATTTCGGCTCGAACAAACGAGTTTAAATAACAAGTAGCAATTGCTAGATAGTGAAAGATTATTCGTTTTCGGATTGAACGTTCTAGTATCTCTTTTTTTAGAGTGTGTTAATGATATGCACGAAACGTAAAGTAATGACATATTTGTCGGTTTTTGGTAGAAAATGGGTGTTTGTTAAATTTGGAAAAATAATTATAATAAATTTTAGCCTACGTATATATATATCTGATGAATGTTTTATAATTTTTACTTCATTTGATTTTAATATAATTTAATTGTTGATTTACGAATTTTTACCTTTTATCTATTTGTTATTTTCATTTTCTCTCTTTCTCTCTTTCTCTCTCTCTCTCTCTCTCTCTCTCTCTCTCTCTCTCTCTCTTTCTCTCTCTTTTTCTCTTTCTGTCTGTTTGTCTTCTATTTACTTACTCGAAGAAAGCTAAAAGAAAGGATCTTCGCAATTGATCAGTTAATTGTTGGTTCGAAATTTCTCATAAAATTAATTCTTTTGATAGAATAACCCCTTTGACTATCGATCTGTCATCTATAGTTGACGTGAATTCAACGAAATCATTATTTTGTTTGTATTTTCGTTCGATACTTATTTAAACAAATTATTGAAACGATTTGGAAAAGTATTATAATTGAACGACACGTTTCTTCGTGCGATTTCATCGGGTTCGACGAGTTAACGACGCATGCAGCTGTTGGAACGACACGAGAAAAATGAAGGAGTAGAGTAGAAAAAAATTACAGCCAGTTAATAAACGAGAATTTGAGTTAACTTAATAAACGTCATCCAGTCTCGACGCTTAGTATTTGCAAGGGCGTACCTCTTAGTAGTGGAATATACGACTAGTCTGCTCCACTTCGCGACGTTAATGTTCCAATTTGTCACGTTCTAAACGTAGCAGGATTCGCTAAATTGTTTTATGTGAAACGTTTTGAGCTGTATTCGAGCGACGACGCTATTTTCATTTTCGTTAGTTCGTTCGGGTACGATAGAAAATAGAGAGAAGGAAAATGTTCGATCGAAAATAGGACGACGTGACGATAAATCATCGGATCGAGTGGGAGATAGAAAGAGATAGAGAGACGTTTTCAGAGAGAGAGAGAGAGAGAGAGAGAGAGGGAGAGAGAGAGGGAGAGAGAGAGAGAGAGAGAGAGAGAGAGAGAGGGAGAGAGAGAGAGGGAGAGAGAGAGAGAGAGAGAGAGAGAGAGAGAGAGAGAGAGAGCATTGTAATCAGCTTAGAGAAGCTGGGCGAAAATGGTAGAAGAAGCTTTTTTTGGAAGCTTTCAAGGGTACAAGATGCTCCGTTGGGATCCATTAATATTTCGAGGAACATAGCGATACCGATCGCGCGTGTCTCGTACGAGATATCATGAGAACACATACGATCGGGCTATCTATACAGAAGCGGAAGAATAAATTATTAATAGAAATTCTTAGGAATTTCTTTGCCATTGATAATGAAAGTAGGGTTAAGAAAAGATTCTTGGCGAATTGTGTAGGATTGCGAAAAAAAGTACTTTGGCATTTTGTTATCGCGTGCGAGCGTTCTGGACAGTTCGAATTTGCTCGGCTAAACGAGAAAAGGTTTCTTCGGACGAGCCTGAACATCTACCATCGAAATCTTATAAATCATAGCGCGTGTGCCCGAAGCATCCGTTTTATCATCGTATGGAAATCTACTGAATTATATATCGTACGCGGTGTCGTCTTTTTATTTATGATCTATTCCGATCGTAATTCAGTTTTCTTCAGTTCTTTCTTTCTTTCTTTTTTCTGTTCTTTTCTTTTCTACGATACGTTTTCGTGATACCATGAGTATCGACGTATTGACCGTTGGAGTAGTCATTTTCGACATATTTTTTAACGTTCTTAAATCGATGTTAATTGCTTGTTAAGAAAGTTGCAAAATTAACTGATTGAGATTTAATAAGAATTCAATTTTTCTCGTGTTTTACGCGTCGAAAGAAATTATTACAGATGCAAACTATGAAAATACATAATTATTTATTAGATCATTTATTAAAATAATCGAAATAGAGAATGCTAGGTTTCATTTCTAAGGGGTTAATTGGCAATGTGAGAGAGTAACCATTTCCAATTTGCTATTGTAATTAATTGCGAATAGAGATCAAGAAAGAGCCTTCGATCGTACGGAAACACATCTCTGGCTTATCGTATTTCCTTCATTAGAAATGTCCAGTCTCGCGAGGGTGGTCGGTCCGAGAATTGGAGAGGGGTTGACGTCGTTGTAGCTGATATTTGGAATTCTTTAGACAGTCTCGATGGGACATCGGGTCGACAAGGGACGGGTTAATAATACCGCCAGTGAACTGGCTACTCAGACACCGTTAATTAAAGTCGAACTCGAGCTCGGACCTCCACTCGGCGTGCTGGCAAGTAAGGACGATGTACTTCGTGGGCTACCGGACCCTTTCTCTTCCTGTCTAATTCGTACAACAATGTCTATTATTCAAGTTGGCCTTCGCGTTGCACACATACCCACCACACACACACACACACATACATGCGCGCGCGTGCGCATGCATACACATAGGCACCCGCTCACATTCACAAATACTTGTGTTTCTCAGTCTCTCTTTCTATAGGCGTGCGTATATGTGTACGTATGCGTATGCGTGTGTCGTAAAATGCAGGATAGAAGAGGGAAGGACTAACACGACTTGTGCAGTGCGTGCTGTAATGCCACGAAAGCAAGTTTACTGGGAAACGCATAACTCCTCAGACTTACCAAGTTTACCACACGGCGAAAGTACTACGAGCGAGCCAGTTTCCTCATTCCCTCTCTATCTTTTTTGTCTCTCCATTATTGTCTCTCTTTTTAGAAGTACTCGACCACACGCTTGTATTACTGTTCTTTAACGCTAGTAAGAATATAGTCTATGACACGATAATTGATCCGTCGGATTAACCAACAGATTAATTATCAAAAATTTCCATTCTCTTAGATATTTTTTTTTCTTGAATTTCCCCATTGTTATTCTTTGTATTTTCTTTAGCTTACTTTTCGTTGGGATGTACGAAAAAAAAATTCAAAAAATATTGACACGTTTCATGGAATATGAAGAGATCTCTTCAGCAAAGAAATCATCTTCTGTTTGGATCATCATCGTAATTAACGATACTCTTTATTGAAGTTATCGAGCTTATCATTTTTAACGAAAGGGATCAAAAATATTTGTCGGCGGTTCGTTTTCGTCGTCTTACAAAACTTGACTTCTCTTCGACGTTGCAATAGGAAAAGCTCCGTTAATTTTAGAAGTAAATCGCATCTGATCCATAGAATTATCTCAGCATGGACGACATCCCTTCGTTCTTTCTGCCTAGCCTCTTTCTCTCTCTCTCTTTCTCTTTCTTTTTCTTTTTTCTCTCTTTCTCTTTCTTCTTCTCTACGAATGGTGAATAAGTCCACGCTTCGCCATTCTACAAATATTATTCCAGCTCGATTCTCGAAAGGCTTGCGTGGAGCAAAAGAGAGAGAAGGTGGGTGTGAGAATGAAGGATAAAAAGGGAAGAATGTAAGAGAGAGAGAGAGAGAGAGAGAGAGAGAGAGAGAGAGAGAGAGAGAGAGAGAGAGAGAGAGAGGAAGAGAGAGAGAGAGAGAGAGAGAGAGGTATCTATCGCTATCCTGAAAACTCGTCCAATCGCAAGACTTCGAGCTGGCCGTACAAACTTTTACCACCTCGAGGGTTCGAGAAAGCAGGAAGGATGGACTGAAGAAGAGAAGAAATGAAAGAAAGAGAGAGAGAGAGAGATTGAATGAATAGCAGGTAGAGGGAAAGTTGCATCGGTGGAGAATCGAGAAAGAGAAGGGTGGAGGTTAGAATCTGAAGAAAAGGAGACTGGTTGCCGGAGGAAGTTTTCTCTGTAATTACCGTACTGCACAATTAAAATCTTAATCTCGCTCAGTTCAAAAATGGGACAAACTCAGTAACGTCATCGTGCCACGCGGAAAATGCTTTCATTTTTTCTTTTTTCTTTTTTTTTTTAACTACAAGAAAGATGAAGACGTTGGTTTTCTTTTTCTCTTTTCCCCTTTCGTTCTCTTTGTTTTTTCTTTTCTTGTCCCTACCCCCTTTTTTCTCCTCTCCCTCCTTTTCGCTGATATAGTATTACTCTGTTAGTTATTTCGTTCTCCTCGCTCGATCTCTCATCTTTTCGTTCCCCCGTTCCCTTGGTTGTATTCACTCGCGCTTCTTCGTTAATCATCCAACGATTCATCCTTTCTGAAAGAAATTCACGGATCCCAAGCGTGTATAGGACCGATATGCGAGCTTACCTCAATCTTCTTTTATTATTCTTTTCTATGAAAGAAGGCTTCTTTATTTTGTGCATCCTGCTTGACGAGTCGGCTTTCAAATACTTTTTTTAGAATCGAATTTAATAATTAATGATAGGATGGTCCGTTTTCTATTTCGTTTATCTTTTTAATGATATTGATATATATATTATTGATTAATATCGATAGATTAAATTTGAACAACGTACCTCGTCTTTTGATTTAAATTCGGTCCAAAGGAATTTGAAAATAAAAAGTATTAATGAACATGTTTTTTAATTTCCTCGAATGTGTGGAATAATAATCATTATTACAAGTGTAATAATGACTGTTGTAATAAAGACCTCTGGAAAGATGGTTTCTTGTCAGGATAAATTCAAAAGAGTTATTTAGGATTAATAAGATAACGTTCGTTCGTAATTATGATAAGATAGCGCGAAGAAGATCGGAAAATATCTTTAACGAATTCCGTGGAAATTCTCTATAATGGTGATGGTGGTGGTGGTGGTAGATGCGGCTCGTTTCACAAACGAGCAGTGACCCGAGGCACTTTGGAGGCTGGTTTTCAAGACCCTAGGAGTTTCTTAATCTGCTCATAAGTCAGGAGGGTTCCGAGCCAACGAGCGAGGCGTTGCCCCAGGAGTGCGATTTTGCTTTTCAACTAAGCTCGTATTACGGCCCTGGAGTCGCTAGGAGTACCACCTTCGTTCTACGATCTTCCCGAAGCTGACGTGATTTTTCACCGATGATCCTCGATATAATTGGGAAAGACTTTTCTTTTCTTTCTTCCGTAGCTTCATTCTTTATTTCTTTTTATTCATGACCACTAGATTTTTTCTTTTTTTCTTTTTAATTTTAAGACATAGTAGGATACTTTTAACGCATCTTCAACTAATTAATTAATCAATTGTGTTGCACACACGCCAAATCGATTGACTCCGTAAGACAAAAAGCGGAGAAACGCGATGAAATAATATAAATTTCTTTTTAAAATTCATTTTAAAAAATAAAATCAAATAAACATTGTAGAATGTATAAAGGCCTTGAGGAATGCGTTTGAATTGCATTATTATTGCAACAATTTACATTACAGTACGGATTTAATTAGAATGGCTTGTGAAATAAATTATTTTTTATTCGATTGCCAAAAAGATCTTGTGATTTAATAGTATTAAATTACAGAAATTTGGAAAATTTATTATGAATATAACAAATGTGAGGACTCCATTAAGTGCTCTGACACTTAAATTAAAAAAAAATTTCCAAAAGTGGAATTAATCGATTTGGCTCGTGAGAGGCTCAATTATTAACTCATTTTTAACTATCTTTTATTTATCGTAATATTCTATTCAATGTTTTAACATATTTTCATTTATTTACTTATCCTCACAAGATTTGTTTCTATAGAAACTCTACTAAGTTGATTGATAAG
The DNA here is from genome assembly GCA_911387935.1 of Dolichovespula saxonica. Classification (NCBI taxonomy): domain Eukaryota; kingdom Metazoa; phylum Arthropoda; class Insecta; order Hymenoptera; family Vespidae; genus Dolichovespula; species Dolichovespula saxonica. Next base: position 12,283,469 of record OU426994.1, on the reverse strand, counting down.
TTTAAAAGTCATAAAGAAGATTACACGGCTCTATTAAAAAAATTTTTTTACCACGATTTCTTTTTATTTCACGTTACGCACTTCGGAGAGATCTCCAAAGATATCCGAAAGAAGAAAAATATATATATATATATATATATCTAAAGAGTCCTACTTCTTTTCTTCGTCGTTCATCCCTGTAGGAACATAAGCTTGAGAAAGAGAAAGATAGACATTTACTTCCACGTTAGAAAAGGAAAGTTCGCCTTACTTTATCCAGCTTACTTTTAATATCGCACACCCCGCGCCAGAATGTTTCTTACTATAATCTTCCGAGCCGGCTTTCTTACTTAAAATGCAAATATCACCTGCTCGGTCCTTGTCTTTTTCGTCGTCAGTGTCGTTGAGAAAAAGACAGCGGGGGATAAAAAATTCGCTGAGGACGTCGCGTCGCGCATTCTCTAAGAGGAAAACTGCGGTTCTGGCCTCTCGTTTTTACCACACTTTTCCATCTACCTCTTTGACCCTCTCTTTTCGACCACCCCTTATATCACCGTCTCTTTCTACTTCTTTCTTCTCTGTGCTTGATCGCATAGGTCATAGTGTTTTTGTCATTTCACGTCTGTTCTCACGTATGCGTCACCAAGAAAAATTGATCAAATGTATTGTCTGCAATTATTCATAGAATTATCTGTAATTCTTTTTCTTACCTTTTAGTAGGCACCATTACACGTGTCCTATTTTAATCTTAAATTAGAAATATATATATATATATATATATATATATATATATATATACATATACAATTATAAATAGAAATAAATTATATTTTATTTGATTTAAAATCTATGTGTATGAAGGGTTAGTGAAAATAAAACGTTATTGATATTAATAATTTCTTTTTTATTTCATTTATTAACGTAGAAATGGAAGAGGAATTTATAAAAGAAGGAAAAGACAAAGTTAATTTTGTATATTTTCTGTTTTTAATTCCAATAAAATAATTAATATAGATAATTAAGAAATAGAATTTTCATTATAAAAGAATTGAAATAGTTGTATGAGCCTTCGCATTAGTATTTCATAGTAAAGGGTTGCAAGAGATGCTTCCGATACAAATGGTGCTGTGCATCGTCCATCCAGGTCCTTTTAACCCCTTGTAAGCTAATGTTGGGGTAACTGCAAAGCACCAGCCGAGGGAGTCTGTTGTTCTGGCAGCGGTTGTTGGCTCACTAACTGCTCGACCAACCGCCTCTCTCGCAAATTACCTCCAATTTACCACTAAAGTTGCACAGGAGCTCCACTGTCCTCCTTTCAAATCCTAAATATCCCATCGTTCGCACGCACACACGTTCTCCTCCTTCCATTCGCTTTCTCTCTCTCTCTTTCTTTCTCTCTCTCACTCTCTCTCTCTCTCTCTCTCTCTCTTTCTTTCTCTCACTTACTTGGATTCTGCGTTTGCACGAAACTCCTTCGGTCTCCCTAAGTATTTCCGACCGGTCTAAATTATTGCCTACTGTTCTTATGCTAATTGCTTCTTTAGCGCTTATCTTACTTCTATTCTTAAATACGAGGACTACCTTATAAGGAGAAACATTTCTCCGAGTCACTAATTATCTACTTTAGAATTCACCCAGTTGGGTTACATGAGATAAGATCTCTAGGATTTTTTCGTTGAAATAAATAGAAACATCTTATCGAACCTTAGTCAAAACTTGGTACGTTCTCGAGAAATGTGTTTTGGGGAGGAGATGCAAAGGGGGAAAAGAGAGAGAGAGAGAGAGAGAGAGAGAGAGAGAGAGGAGTTGGACGGTATAGAGTGTGAGTTAGAGGTGAAGGAAGGGAAAAAGGAGAGCTTGGAAACCGATGGAAGTACCAGTATGCAAATGTCCAGTCTCTCGGCAATCTGCTTAACTTCTTGTCTCAGAATTTCTCGACTTTCCCGTGGAAGCTTATGTAAAGTCGAGCGTCTATTAATAATGTATTAAGTAATTATAAATACGGGGAAGAAGAGGAAAGAAGAGGGTTGAGACGTCGCGTCAAGTGTACCATGAGTTTTATTGCTCTTAGAGTGAGAAGAAAGGAACAAGTCAGACTTGGCCGATCTTTCATTTTTATTTTATTCCTTTTATTCTCGAATCATCATCAAACTCGATTCATCGATTTTTCTTTACCTCTCACAAATTATCGATAATTGAGATCGTTGTTATTCTTTATTTTACGAGCTGCTACAACTCCTAACATCGGTTTCTTATATTAGGTGTAGTAAAAAGAAATCTATTATTTTTCCAATAGATGGCTTTAGTAATCTGTATCTCGCTTGGTATAAGTGTGATCGGGTAACGCTAGTTGGCGTTAGAAAGATATTTAGAATATTACGAAGGACAATTCAATTCGTGAAAGAGATAGCGTTAAGTAAATGATAAAGAGAAGGTATCATTCGGTATAAATTTTAGGATAAATTTCAAAATTCTTTTTCAGCGTAGAATTACCAGTGTGGATTTAATCGACGGAGCTTTTAATGGAACTCAGCTTTCGTTATTGCGTTTGGAAGCTACTTGACCGTTAATTGGTGCAATTTGGATGAGCGAGTGATTCGATATTAATGCCATTATGAGTCTTCGTCCTTATATCCTGTAATGTGCCATTTTCCCTCTTTTTTTATTTTATGTCTATATTGCCGTCGACAATTTTGAACTAGTTAAATAAATTGTAACATTATACATTTTTAACTTTATTTTCGAAGTTGACCCATTAGTGAATAGAAAAAAATGTTTACTCATCGATTAGTTCGTAAAAATTATTTAAATATATATATATATTTTATTTTCTTAGGCTCAGGAATTGTCCTGATAGCATGAAAGTTAACTCTTTTCTCTCTCTTTTTGATATTTCTTCCACATTATTTAGATTCAATTTGCAACAGCTATTTTTGTAATAGCATAAATACCATGTATATAATAACGTTCGCTCTTCTTCGTTTATTTTCTCTCTCTCTCCCCCTTACAAATCTGCATTTATATACATATGTATGTGTGTATTCGTATATTTACATAAATGTATGTGCGTAGATGTGAAATAACATGCAGGCATCTGCATATACATCTAATGAAGTATAAGCGCACTTACTGTTACTGGCAACTACGATACGCGTACCCGTTCACTCATAACATTAATGGCAATTAGTATTATTAACATATATATACACCATGCGGGTATTTGTTATTAATTTGGTGATATATTCTACCATGGAAAAATTGTTAATTCGCGGCCTTAATAATGGTAATGAAGATAAATTTAACGAATTTCAAGAGTCGCCGTAACGTATTATATATAACAACTGTTTATTAATATGAAACAAATAAGTATGGAGAAAATTTTTCTACTTTCCACTCTGAAAAAACATTCACTGACCGTACAAAGTATGCTGATGAAAAAAATTTCTCTCTCTCTCTCTCTCTCTCTCTCTCTCTTTTGTAATTTGTTGTTTCATGTCAGACACACATTTTCCACTACTTATTCCTTCGCAGAATTATTTTACTATATCACAAAACGCTTATGTGCGCTAATTTTTCTATATAATCAAGAGAAAAAGGCAAGAAATAATATTGTTCAAAATCATATTTTTGGAAATCTCCCAATTATATTCGTTGTTCACAATTATTGATGTCTATTGATTCAATAAAGTAAGATAGAGAGATAAATAGATAGACTTAGTAAGATAGATAGATAGATAGATAGGGAGAGAGAGAGAGAGAGAGAGAGAGAGAGAGAGAGAGAGAGAGAGAGAGAGAGAGAGAAAGGGATGAAATGCGAACAGGGAGAAATGATATACGAATTCATTCATCTCTCTCATGAATATGTCGTCCGTATGATTTAGGCTAAAGTGATCTACTTAAAGATTGATATTTCAAACTCCAATTATATATTACCGACTTAGTACACGTTAGAAATGTTCCAAGAGAAATTCGTATACCTATATTCCGTTATAATCGTATCTCTAAAGAGCGTACATATCGAGTAATATTTGACGAATGCGATATCCGCTGTATAGTGTGTGTGTGTGTGTATATATATTTCATTCTATCTTCTAATCGTCAACTATCTAAGAAAACTTAAGAACGCTTCGATCACTCGTCACACTTATCTTCTATTTTATTCGATTGTTCTCGAGATAAGACGTAAAAGACTGAAGAAATAAACGACGAATCTCAGCCAGCGAGTGCATATTAAAGTAGAAAGAGGAAGAGCACGTCGCAGGGCGATGAGAATTTATGGTCTCTTCGCGAATCGCAAATACAATTTAAGCGCTGTTGATCCCACTGTGACAAAGTGCTTCGCATGATGGATGTAGCCGTGGTTGCGTTTGTTACGCTTCAGAAGAGGACCGAATGATAGAGATAGAAGAAGAGAGAGGGAAAGAGAGAAAGAAAGGGAGAGAGAGAGAGAGAGAGAGAGAGAGAGAGAGGGATGAAGTTTGTCATATAGGGTCGACCAGGACACTCGATAAACGAAGGAGAAAGCTAGACGGAATTTCGACAAAGACGGGGAAAGCAAGAGAGAGAGAGAGAGAGAGAGAGAGAGGGGGTGGGGCTAGGGATTTGCGAAGTAAGGAAATAAAGGGCAAGGGAAGAGAAGAGGAAAATGACAGGAGGGCTGTCGCGTGACATCCTACTTAGTCCACAATTCGCAGGCCATTCATCTTCATGCGCGCTGAGTTCGATCATGAGAGTTGGAAGTTTTAAGCCTAATTCGCGAGTTCTACTCAGGTCTTTTTCTATCCCTTTTTCATCCCGCCATTCCCACCCTCACCCTTCTCTTTCTCATTCCCTCGCCAATCCTACAGGTACCATTGCTATTCGGTTGACATGCAGATGTCGAGACTTTGGTACCCTAATATGTTTCTGATAATATAAGGGATATGTTTACGATCGCATTTTCTGAATTCGTTATTTTTTCTAAGTTTGTGAAAGTGGTGAGATTGGTGGCAAAAGTTACCATCATTGTAATTGAGTATCTCTCGAAAGTAAAACCGATCAATATAAAATACGACATGCGAATAAAATAAAAAAGGTTAGTGATAATTAAGTCTATCATTATAATAATAGAATATTAAAAAATAATGTATAAATAGTGAATATAGTCAATTTAATTAACGAACGAGTTTACCTTGAAACATTACAAATCAGTTTTTACCACGTTTTCGTTGAACATTAACAATAATTAATGCATTTATATTTTTCTTTTAAGAGCTCCACTTTTTCTATCTCGAGACCGACGATCGCAAAAAAATTCTACAGCGCTATTTATTATAGCGTGTAATCCGTTAAAGAATAAGTTTGACTGTCTAAAATAGATTCTTTTAATTACATTACGCCGGCAAATGTTCAATGACATATATTTGCGTTCGAGCGAGAGGGGAAGAGGAACAGAAAGAGGAAGGAGAGAAAGAAAAAGGAATAGAAAGAGGTAGAGAGAGAAAGAGGGAGAGAGAGAGAGAGAGAGAGAGAGTTGGGCGAGGCAGATATAGTGCACATATCCAGTATGCAACGTGAAGGTTTCGTAACCAATATGCAAATGAAAATCCAAGTTTCCCGCACTGCAGTGTTTGTATTCCTTCCCGATGGACCGAGACAGAGGTAGAATTTCGCTGTGTTGATATTACGCGGTAATAGTGATACAGAAGCGTTCCTTTATTACAGGGAAAACGATTAAAATCTATTTTACAAAACGTAAAAAAACGAGTATTACTCATTATCGATCGTAGATTTCAACTGATGCGTGTGGATGATTATGATAATGACAATAATGGCAATCATGATGATGATGATAATGTAAACGTATTTACATTTTGTTTATCTTATATCTTTAACGTGTTATTATATTTGTATATAAACGCACATAAGAACGTTTAAAAGGCAACGATAGTCGCATATATACAGAGAGTCTAGTTTTGGAAGAGCACACTTGTATCCTGAGTTCCATCAAAGATCGATCGGTTTGCGTTTATATAGGCGATCGAACGAGCTTGGTCATGGTAGTTTACGTTAGTACGAGTACCGCGCGTGTTGTACAAGCTACAGGATGATGTCGTGCTAATGCACCGGCTTTGTTGTGATTTGTGTACAGTGTTTCTCCGGTCTACACGATCACTTTCGCAATGCTTTAGGTGCTGGGTACACTCGTCGTCGAAAGTAATCTGAACGATTTTCCCTATCGCTTTACGTACAAAGAATTGTACGTAGATACGTTGTTTCTTTTGATATCTTGACATTGATATTTAAGACAAATTTTATTTAAACACTCTTACATTTTAAACGTACCCAATGACAATTTAAGCGTCTAATTCTATAAACATGCGTTAATCGAGGGTATATTTAAGCGAGACAATTATTATTACATCGTAATGATTAATAGATATAATTGATTTCTTGTGCGTAAATAAATCTCGAAATCCCGACGGAGTCACATTTATTATAAGCGAGCTCGACGTAGATTATCCTCCTGGTAACATTCAGTGGACAATCGATGAAAGTTCAAGTAGTCGGAGTCAACAATGGCGGAAGTCGAATATCGGAAGACAGGAAGAAGAGGAGACAGGTGGTAGACGGCATGAATATTCGCTCGAGTGGAATCAGAATCAAAGACGTTACGACGTAGATCGTACGTCACTGCCTCTCTTCCAATTCGAATCGCTGTCTCTTCTCAAGCGAGAACGTACGAGAAGGAGAGAGAGAAAGAGAGAGAGAGAGAGAGAAAGAGAGAAAGAGAGAGAGAGAAAGAGAGAGAGAGAGAGATGGAGGGAGAGAGAGAGAATACTTACGAGGGGCTGAAATGGAAGGAAATAGCGAGTCGCTCGGCATTCTCCTCGACGTTTCCTATTTATGGCGCTTCCTAGCCAGCTAAATTAACAGGGAATGCCGCTGATCCTTATCTCTTTCAGGTCCTCGCATTTTGCATCGTCCTGGATAGAAGGGGAATGGAAGGCGAAAGAAGAAGAAGAAAAGGAGAAATAGAAGGAAGAAGGAGAAGAAGTAGGAGTAGGAGAAGCATGTGGAAGAGAAAGAGGTAGTGGGACTAAAAATGGATTGTTAGAGTGAGTGTGGGTGGTAGAGAGGAGGACGTTTTCCGAGTGTACGTGACCGAGCAGATAAGAGGGCGAGGACGTCGTTAGTCTCTCGCCCAAGGCGGACGAGCATCGTCGAGCACGCGAAAATCGTACCTGCTGAGATTATCGGCCGTTATTTCGTTTACAAATTTCACCCCCTGTACTCTCAACTTCATCCATGGCCTCCATTCACATCAACAGCTTCTCTTTTTCTTCTTCTTTTCTCTTCCCTTTGCTTTTATTTTTCTCATCATTCTGATTCTTTCTTTTTAAGAGAACGCCAGGCTTTATCATATTATTTACCAGCTTTCGTATTTATCTTTTCATTTCTCTCTTTCTCTCACACTTCTTCTCTCTCTTCGAATCTCACCCTTTTACCTTCCCCTCCTCCTCCTCCTCCTCCTTCTCCTTCTTCTATAGTTTCCATCTCTAACGACGGCACTGATGTACGAGCACTTGGCTGCTTCGTGTTCGCCGATATTTCTTTTCTACCTCGATTCTGCCTTTACTCTTGATCGTCCTCGATTAATCGCCAGGGGTAGTTCCTTTAAAACAAGCCTCTCTTTCTTTTTTTTCTTCGTTTTATTCTTCTTCTTTTTCTACTCTTTTTCTTTCTTGTATTTCATTCATGAGTAATAAAAAGAAAAAAAAAGAAAAATAAAAAAAAAAGAATCTTCGTATCTTGAGGTACAAGAAAATAAGTTAAAAAAAAAAAAAAGAGAAAAAAACATGTTAATCTTTCCGAAGGGATAACGTTGATTCGATTTTTATAATCGCTTGGACTTCGGGAGTAGGATCAAAAAGAGGTGGTAGATTTGTTGAGAATCCCTGTTCTCCTCCTCTGATTTCCTCCTCCACTCGACCGACGGGTATATAGGTGCTCGGTAAATTCTACTAATGGAATTTATCGCGACGTTACGAGTTCAGATATAGAAACTCTCGCACCGGTGTTACCTTTTTATTGCACTTTGAACACGCTGCTGCCGACTTTGCTACCGCGCCGGTTGCCTGGCTGGCTGTCTGGTTGGTTGGTTGACTGCTGCTACCTACCACAGGGTTTAGTGTCGAGGGAATATCGCAGTCGTCTCGTCTATTGAGAAGGCCGGATATATTTTCGAAAATTACATCCGCTCCTCTGGATTCCATGGAATGTGATTTATCGTTACGTTTTCGTTCTCCAAGAGAGAGAGAGAGAGAGAGAGAGAGAGAGAGAGAGAGAGAGAGAGAGAGAGAGAGAGAGAGAGAGAGAGAGAGAAAGCCGCGAGTTGATTTTCGTTCGCATTGCTGTTTCAAAATTTCTCATTGCGAACTATCGCATGAACTCTTGCAGCCAAATTTTCGTAGAGAGAGGTATTTTAAGAGAGTCCAAAAAGTGAACTTACCAATCGAAGAAAACTGTGCACGGGTTAAATTGACAGGTTTAAATTGTTGGAGAGTTTGATAAAAAATGTTCCGTACATTTTCGAAACTCTTTTGGATTTTCTCGAAATTTGTACACGTTATATAGTTCTCTTTGTTCTTTTTTTTAAGAATAAATACATTTTAATTTTCCTTTCTTTTCTTTATTTTGAACGATTCAGTAAATGAATGATCATGAGTGCTATGATGAGTTTCGTGAATTTTGTAAAATTTGTTCCTCATATTAACCTTCGAACGATTATACAATATGTGTGTGTGCGGTCACGCGCACGCGTGCGCTTGTGGTTTATTATATAGTTTTGCCATTTTTACGCACCATCATTTACCACTACCACTATAATTAATATCGATAGAGAGGTGCGTGAAGCATCCAGCACCAATAACATCATTGGTTTCTGCGACCCCTTCCCCAAGGCCACCCGTATCATCTCATGACACGCGTTGCGCTACAGCCTATAAATATATTTACCCCGATTCTGCTACAAACTACAGCTTTTGCCGCTTAAGCGTGAAGAGATCGAACGTTACGGCAAATAAATATATTCGAAAATCGACTCCGATTGTTGTAGATAGTGCGAATCGAATCGGTGCTTAATGATATTAATGGAATTCGTTTCGAGCACGACGTTGCATCTGTTCCTATTAATTTCTCTTCTTATAATTATTATCGTTACTCTTTTCTGAAACGAGCAATTATCGCTTGATTATTCGTTAAAAAATTGGAATCAGTAATAACTGTTTAATAACTTTTTTTCCCAGCATTAATTTATTTATATACTTAATAGTATTTCAAATTGTATTTCTTTCTTTCTTTCACTTCGTTAACATTGTCGCATTAACGTAATTCCTTTTTTCTTTCAATGAATGATCAAATACCGTAAATTCTAACGCAGACCGCGTCGAAAAAAATTACAAAACGGTAATCTGCATAAAGTTGATCGCAACAAAACGCGAGCGATATTCGATTATTCGTTCAAACTCGACTATTCCAGAAAGCTTTAAATTGTAGCACCCAATAAGCGATCACCGATCGACGAACTCGAGCAATACCAATATAAATACACATACACATACACAGAGAGATTTCATACTCTAGTCTAGAAACAGGTTAGATAAAAAAAAGAAATGAATCGAATGCGATCGCTGGCGACTAGGACGCGATAAAATGTCCATACTATATTATTCCTCCGTTGTTGCTGTGTTTCCGCTCGCGCGCCTATCATTCTCGTAACGACAGAATACTCTCATGAAGATAGAGAGAGAGAGAGAGAGAGAGAGAGAGAGAGAGAGAGAGAGAGAAAGAGAGAGAATGAAAAAGAACAAGACAAGAAAGCAAGTTCAGCCAGCTCAAGCGGCTTTAACGTACATCATTCAACGAGTTGCATATTTAAATCGTTCGCGGGAAATAAGAGCTTCCGTTTTTATCTTTTATCTCTTCTCTATTCTCACCCTTTTCCTTATTTCTCCCCTTCAAAAGTCGGTTTGTTATCCCGAGCTGAAATGTACACCTCTCGCTGTTCAGTTCGTTTTTACTTATTTAAGGTATACGAGCGAGTGCTATCATCAGTAGGGCATTAGCAGCACACTATAACTTCGTTCTTGTCTATCGTCGTTCTACGAAAAAGAGACTACGTTTTTTTATTTCTCTCGTGCTTCTCTACAACAAAGTTTTCAAACGACATTTTTTACATTCTTAAGGATAATTCAAAGTTTTTCAATTTTACGATATCGAGACCGCAGGAAGGTGTTTGTCTTTCTTTAAATGTAATGTTACTTTTATTTATTTATTTTTTTTTTAATAATTTTTATTTTTATATCAATATTAACTTTACGGATAACTCGATTGAGTTTGAAACATTTGAAACGCAAAATCGTATTGTATACTTTTGACGTAAGAATTCAGGAGTAGTCTTCTCTCATCTAGAAATGATCTATGTTAGCTGAGTAATAAAGGTTAGATAGAGGTCATGTAATCGTACAGTAAAATAGTAAAGGGCAATAATCGGTCGGACATTCGATTATGCGCACGATTTTTACAGACTCTTGATTGAAACCATTACTACTACCGCATTGATATTATTGCAGAACCATCTTACACGGTTAAACGCATCTGCCAACACGAGAACGATGAAAGAAAAAAAAACCGTTCAAGAAAACAGATACTTTCTTGCCGTCGATAGATTATCGGGTATACAACAAAGTCGATAGATAGTCTATTATTAAATAATACAAAACGGACGAGCAAAGTTCCCATATTAAAGATAGCAGTAATATCAGAAGTCAGTCGTTAGGCGATTGTTAACTATATAGACGTTTACGAATTCTCGAACGACGTACACGGAGTAGAAAGAGGATAAAAGTGGGGGTGGTTGGTTCGAGTCAGTTCCAGGTTCAGAGAAAGAAAGAAAGAAATGAGAGAAAAGAAAGGGAGCAATAAAGAGAAAAAGAAAGAAAGAAAGAAAGAAAGAAAAAGAGATGGAGGTAGAGAGAGAGAAAGAGCAGAGTAACGTAAATAAATAACGTGCGAAGTTTAGTTCGTGGCATGGTGCACAGAAGCTTTCGCGCATTCGTGGGTTACGCTGGGTTATACACTGCTTCCCAACTACCGTGAAACTGCACAAGGCGTCTCTCTATAAATAGCACTTTCATGTTGCTGATATCTTGGGGCCGTTCTGGCCTGGACGTCGACGACAAGTGTATCGCTCGTTCGTATTTCTTTATTTCTTTTTTTTTTTTCTTTTCTTCGCGCTTTTACGCACTAGAAAGAAAAGTAAAAGAAGAAAGAGGGATGGTCAAAGGGAATTTGAGCTGATGAAACGAGCTGATGAATAATACTTTTTTAATACTTATCTCGTAAATCATTTTGTCAGATATTCAAATAAATGAGGGAATAATTTTTTTAATAGATAATCTGAGTAATTCGTTTACGATCGATTAAAAAAATCGCTAGTTCTTTCTCTTCATTTGTCTGACAGAATTACGATCAAAGATTTGTATAGAATTAATACATCGAATGCGCGATAAAGGAAACATTTACAAATTAAGGGAATAAGTGTAAGTACATAATAAATAATGCACCAAAAAATTTTCTATCCATTAGAAGGAAGAAGCGTGAAAAGGTTAAACTTGTTTCAATGCATCCGATGAGAGAGAGAGAGAGAGAGAGAGAGAGAGAGAGAGAGAGAGAGAGAGAGAAGGTAGACGCAAAGACGTAGATGGCGCGGGAAAAAAGAGGTGGTTAAGGGTTGCTCCGAGTTTGCTATTAGTGCGGAGGAGGGGTCTGTTGCAAGAGCCGAGGCAGTTTATAATGTTTATCTCATAATGCGCCGTCTCTCATCGTATGTCTTCGTGCAAAATGGTGAGGATGTTAGTCTTTTACGGTGGAAACATTAGTAACCTCCCTTGCTGCACCTTCTCTAGCTGGCGAACGGCTACCACACTGGCTTTCTCCAAGAAACTTTACCAAGGACTACGGCGACAACGTTTTTCTTTCTCTATTTCTTCATCTCTCTCTCTCTCTCTCCCTCTCTCTTTCGCCCTTTATCTTTTTTATTCTTTCTCTTTTTTTTTTACATCTATATACAGGTACATATTCTTGCTCACACATAACCCATATTTTATGCTAAGAATGTTATTCCACCTAGACTCTCATTGTGTTCTGTATATCAGAAAAAATGTTTACCAATTTAATTCGATTTAAATTCCCTCATAGATTTTCAATTTTTCAAGCTTACGCAATTTTTCTCTGTCAATATTTTTACATATTGCGAATAGTAAATCGTAATAAAATTTTCTCTTATTTGTTAATTAAAACGATTTAGGACTCTATTTATTTTTATTAGAAAAAAAAAGAAATAAAAAGAAAAAGAAAAAATCGCATGAATTATCTTCACAAAAAGAATCAGTCGAATATTATCGAAAACGTCAAAGCGTCAAAGTTCATTGACTTCTAATTTTCTCTTTGTCGATTAAGCTTTTCATTGACCCCGACGTGTCTTTCTCTTTTAGTCTTTTTTACCTCTTTTTAATTTTTTTTTGCCTCTTCTATAAGAAGAGTTTTCAATGAAGCTTTCGTGCTTCATAACTTGTGTCGACTTCTTTGAGGTTAATTAGGTAAGCTTTTGAAAAGTAATTTCGTCTTTATTTCACGGCTTTGAAATAGGAAAAAGCAAAGATAGATAAAGAGTGGCAGAAAGAGAAAGAAAGATCTAGCTGGTTTTCGAACGAGAGAGAGAGAGAGAGAGAGAGAGAGAGAGAGAGAGAGAGAGAGAGAGAGAGAGAGAGAGAAAGAAAGAGAGAGAGAGAGAGAGAGAGAGAGAACGAGCACAGTTCTCTATTTCGCTTGCTATGTACATCCTTGACCTACTATGCTTTTGAGCTTTACGCGCTTGGCACAACGGTAATACCGAGGCAGTCGTGTAGCACTCTGGTTTACTTTTCCTTCGCGTGATCCGTTCCAGGATAGATTAATCTCACCGGGATTTCTTCCTTCGTTCGTGATTATCATCCTCTTTTAATGATATGACTCTTATCGATGTATACTAAATTTCTTATTAGAAAACTCTAAATTGGAAAGAAATTTTTAACATACAAACGTAATCTTCATAGGATAAAATAGGGTATTTCTATTTAGATAGTTTTTCAATATCTATTACGTCTCTCAAATAACAGTAAGAAGCAGTTAAATCTCTCTCTATCTCTCTCTCCCTCTCTCTCACTCTCTCTCTTTCTACTGATACATAATTATCGCTTTGTCTGAAAACTGATACCTTTGACAGTATTCCTTGACAAAAGCAGCCAATTCGACAATCTTTGGAAAGGAGATCGAAGGTCCCTTTCAATGGGAGATTTGCAAAGTACGAATCACACGATTCTGTATGTTTGTGTGTGTGTGTGTGTGAGAGAGAGGAGAAAGAGAAAGAGGAAGAGAGGAGCTAAACGGTATAACGTGTCACCCTTTAAGGGCACCTCCGCAGGAATGCGACGCCTGGGCTCGCGACGTGACACGCATCGACGACTCGTGCGATTCGTGTGTTGCATGCTAATGCAACTCTCGTTGCTGCTCCTACTGCTGTTGGAAATCTGAAACGTCAACTGGAGCAACGCGCAACGGAGGACGTCTACCGGGATTTCGTAGAGATTCAATTCGGTCGTACCCGACGTTCGTCGCGTTCGTGACGATTTCAACTGGACGAGGAAAGCGAGAAACGAGAAGCAGTGAAAGAGAGAGAGAGAGAGAGAGAGAGAGAGAGAGAGAGAGAGAGATGGAGAGAGAGAGAGAGAGAGATGTAGATAGGACCAATTTGGCACCTCTGCTATTCTGCATCAAAGCGTCGGCACGGAGAACGTGCTAACTTGCTGAAGAATAAATTACTTTGCTAATGATTATTCGTTTGATTTTAGAGATGTACAAAGAACAGGAGTGTAATACCGTTTAATAGACTGGGGTTTAATTGCAAGTTATTTCGTAATATATAGCTCGACTATAAAATCTATAAATCGACTCGATACGTGAAAAATAAAAAATCAATCGTTCGCCATTATTCATGCATCGAATTTCAAGAATTATTTATATTATACTCATGTGATATATTTAACGTGTGTACGTAGTTATCCGTTGGGTTAAATCGTTTCAGCGTTTAATAAAGCCCTATATCTATACATTGTATATTTAACGAGAGAGAGAAATAGATAGATAGAGAGAGAGAGAGAGAGAGAGAGAGAGAGAGAGAGAGAGAGATGTAGAGGAAAATCGAGGAAGAAAGAAGGGATGGAAAGAACTCGAGGAATTTCATATTAATGCATTAATGCGAATTGGGTATAGAAACGAGTCTTTAGTCCTTTCAATAAGCTCCCAGTCGAGAGTTGCAGCGAGTCCTGGAGTCAGGTTGAAGGGCGGAAAGTGGGAGGAGAGTGGAAATGGATGGAGGTGATGGTAGAGTGAGTAATCGTAGAGTCGCGTCTGGTAGTCGTCTCGCGTCGCTTATAACGGACTAATCGGTGAAATACGTGCAAATATTTATTTTATAGCTGTCAGGAGCACAAGCCACTCTACTCAACTCCTCTCTCCTTCTTTTCTCCTCGTCCTGGGAACCAACCTGGAAGCCAAATAGGATAGATTCGTTCCCTGCGTTCATACTTACGAGATCTTCCGAGAAATATGATTCTTGGATGCACTTCTACACACCTATACACTTTTGCACCCCCCTGGGCTCGTACCAAATTTCCAATTTCTCACTTTATCACTCTCTCTCTCTCTCTCTCTCTCTCTCTCTCTCTCTCTCTCGTTTTCTTTCCTTCTCTTTCTCTCTTTTCCTCTCATTTCTATACTTTTTTACTCTTTATTTATGTTTCCTTGAACAGTAATACACGTTTCTCGGATTCAATCCAAATGTTCCTCCGATTCGTTTCTCTATTCCTCTTTCACTATTTTACTGGTTGCTAAATTACTTTTTATTATTAATATTGAATATATCTTCGTTTGATGGTTGTTTTTTATTTCGTTCAAATTTATTGTCGTTAAAGGTCCTTTATTAACTACGTTGTTTAAAATTTAGAGTAAATATGGTTGTAACTATAATGATCGTTATAACAGTAGAAACAAATACATTGCATGAAGCGAGATTTTTATATATTTTCTTTTTTCAAATAAATCTCGCTTCAATCATCGTCCGTTATTTTAATCATCCTCGATGTTATTGTTCGATTATTTAATCATCTTTGATGATGTCGCTGCGACAATATTATCCAGTGGGAAAAACAAATATCATCACGTCGTAAATATCCACTGTGCGTAACTTTTGTTTGATTAAACAATATAAAAAACAATCTTAACAACATGTATAATAAAATCAAGATACCTGTTCGAATATTTAAGATCGTCGTCCTCAATGGTTCAAGATTTTCATAATCTATATAATTATCGAAACTTGAAAAATCAGGTCATGGAGTTTGAAAGAAAAACGTAAAAAGGAAAGTTTTGACGGTCAAATCAATCGAACGAGCAATTTTCATTCTATGATATAAATTTTATCTTAGACTCAACGAAACAGAATGAGATCATTGTGACATTAACTTTACGATTGAATTTTAAAGTAATAACGTGTTACAAAGGAACCCTCGCGTGTACTTTGATAGTAGGACGAATGGAATATCGATAATCGATATTATATGTGTGTATATATATGTATACGCATAAACACATATATATTCGTGTGTGTAATACGTAGGTACGTTACTCTGTCGAGATATGATTTTCGATCGTACATTTGGAATAGAGTAGTGGGTCATAGTTTACAGCTCATTACGTTGGGGCCTGCGTGCTGAGGCTAAGCAGTAGAGTTGAGGTAGAAGTTCACGACTGGCTAATATAGCCGGATATTAGCCACGAATGTAGGTCGATGTGAAGAGTAGCTGCCTCGATATGTAAACGGTGTAGATTTTCTCTGACGAATTTTACTAACTCCTAAGTTACTCGTACTAGCGGACAAATAATATAATGAGAATAGAACACAAAAATACCAACATATTAAATGACAAAAACATGAATGTAAATCTATATTTAATGTTGTATCTCACATAAAGAACATTGTTCGACTTCTATTTCTATTTCATTCGATATATATATATATAATCTGTTTTATTAACGTCAATATTTGATAATTAATATCGAATGGATTTCGAACGAGATCCGTACTACAAGAAACGTTATACGATTCATTTCATCAAAACTCGTGGAAGGTGGATATCACGGAAACAGCATCAAGGCGACGGCGCGTCCGACTATCTCTATCTCTCTTCTTCTCTCGTTCCTTCTCTATCTCGCTCTATTCTACTCTCTTCCACCCTCTCTCAGTCGTCC
Source organism: Dolichovespula saxonica (assembly GCA_911387935.1). Lineage (NCBI taxonomy): Eukaryota > Metazoa > Arthropoda > Insecta > Hymenoptera > Vespidae > Dolichovespula > Dolichovespula saxonica. The sequence goes on along the minus strand of OU426994.1, from coordinate 12,267,101 downwards.
TTCCCTCTTTTCGTACTCCCACCGACACCCTTTTTGCACCCTCCATCTCGACGGCCCTGCCGTGGTCGGCACGTACCGTCAGTCGAGTCCAGAGGACTCCGCGAATCGCACTTCGAACACGCCGAGTTGTCTTCTGCCCCCCCCCCCCATTCTTTTCTACGTTTATATAAGCTAGACGAAACTCGTCGTCTATATCCACTTCTTCTTTTTTTCTTCGTTATCATTTCTATTTTCGTTTTCTTTTTCTGTTTCATTGGAATTTGTGATCAATGGGTTTAGATGACATGCTTTGTATTTTTTCGTGGTAAAAATGTGATGTCATCGGTAGTGTTGTTCTTACGTATAAAACACGTGGAAGAACTCTCCGACAGTGAATTCAACATGGAAAATGAAACTTCATCTATCTAGGTCAGGAAAAATTAGAGTTCGATGAGTCGACGTCCCTTAGCGAAAAGTTTTTAAAAGCATACGTAGGTAGAACGAAGGACTGCGTACTGCAACGTTCACTGGCGCGCGTCGTCATCGTTTTTACCTCCACTTTTCCTTTCCACCCGCTTGCTTGCTTGCTTGCCAGCCTGCCTGCTTGCCAGCCCTGCCCTGCCCTGCTCGCCCGCCCGTCCGCCAGTCTACCCGTCTACCCGCGAAGCTTTCAGCCCGTTACGGAAATTGCTTTTAAGCATGAAAGTCTCATAAACTGAGCGGCGCAAGCACCGGCCCAAGACGTAAATCATTTTCTCTTGCTGCGTTCAGGAAAAGCTTCGCTTTCTGTCTCTGACACTTCGATCGTTCCGAAACTGCTCGACGAGCTTGAAGGACCACTACGCTCTCACGCGAGACAGGATGTGTTAAATTCATCTAAGCTTGTTCCTGCATTTTCCTCCTGTGTATTACGTGCAAACTGTTTAACTTGAAACGAATTATTTCGAAACGTTCGTGAATAATCGAATGTACGGATAAGACTATGATAAAATATTGAATGATTTTTCACTTACGAACATCATACTAACAAGATGAATTATTGAAGCATATAATTAATGACAGATCCTCATTGAAGAATTACTATCTTCAATAACGGAGTATTTTTCATTTGGAATAATAGTCACTGAACTTCAACTGATACAACTTCGGAGCAACTTGAGCTTGACCGAAGAAAGGCGTTAAGAAAACAAGGATTTCTGATGATCGTTTCGTTATCGCGATATTTCGTTCACGAAGTACATCTTCAGAAACACAACTGCCACGAGGTAAGGATTCATTCACGATTAGAATCTTAGTATTAGTTTCTGAAAATAAGTGAATCGACAATTTTCATGAAATTTCATGAAACAGAATAGCAATGTGATGTCTAGTGAAAGAGCTTAAACGTTGATTAAGCAAATCTTTATCTATATATTTCTTTCTCTCTCTGTTTCTCTGAAAATAGAAATGTTAAGCGTTCAACCGGGACAGGAACTAAAGTGCACGATATTTAATCTTATTGGGTTAATTAACGTTTCATATTTTTATAAATGCGCGCGCGTTCAAGTACATGTGCGATAAATACATATTCGTAGGAAGATGGGGACAGGTATATAGAGTACTGCGTGACGTTCTACGTACGGTTGGCTGATTTGCGTGCTATTGCACGTAATATACATGCGAAGGCACACAGTATCACATATTATTGCTTCAATAATGAAGCATGACGGATGAGGAGAATACAGATGGATAGAGAAAGAGAGGGAGAGAGAAAAGAAAAAGAAGAAGAGGAGAGAAAAAGGAAAGATTCGAGCACGCTGGCCTGAAGTTTATTACAGCGCCGTCAACTGATATTGGTCACCGGTCGATCGTGCATCCACCCTCTTTCACCCTCATGTTTCACCCACTACCACCTAGAAGCAAAAAAAAAAGGCTATTCGAAAGCTCATATAGTAGCTCGATTGCGAACGCCGCGTTGTCTGTTTTTTAGCTTCCCTGACAACTACGAGAACAAATTCACCTTCGTATTTTTCATCTCCATTCTTTTTGTTTATTGTTACGTTCATAACGTCAACATCAATTATCGTTAATCGATAGAAATGTACTCTCTCTTTCTCTTTACATTTTTTCAAGTTGTTACGAATTACTTTCTCCTTTTTTATATTCGTAAACGACAACAATTAACAAGAATATTTCTATTCTTATCGTATGTTATAATTAGAGACAACTATAATAAATCAAATGAACATATCATTATCTATGTGAATGTCATTAGTTTATATAATGTATGTATATTTGACTGACCGTTTGTTACTAATAATTAATTACAGATCATATTATCCAGTTATCTACTCATTTAAATTATAAGCTAATAAGTTGATTTTTTTACTTTTTTTTTCTAATTTCGTTAAAATAAAGATAAAACAATTCGATGTATTACAATTAGTGATTTTATTAACCGATTGAAGACTTTGATTCATTTTGACGAGCATTCGACATATCCATTTTTCGTATCCGAGACTTTTGGTCTCGAAACGACGCCGGAAAAGCCACGGTTTGGTGGTCGAATCGATAAAAAATGTTGTGCTGCGGCGTCGCCTGACATTCTCTCCCTCTCGTGATTTCCGAGCATCGTTCTTCGATCGACGAGAATGAACGATCGTCATTGTCGAGAGATTGGAGGGATTAAAAGCATTCCGCGGATTGCGATTTTATTGCGACCAGAATTTTATCCTGTAGAGGATTTTTATCGTACATTCGATCGTATTTATTATAGTTATGTAATTTTTTAAGGTTTTCTCTTTTTCCTACAACGACGAAAATTGTTCGACTAATTGTAACAATATGGATTCTAACAATATCGATCTATATATGTACGACTCTAAAAAATCCATTAATTATTATTGAAACGAAAATTAATTGTATCCATATTGATTCCATTAAAAATCGACGATTTTATAACAGTACTATTATAAATCGAAGGATAAACTGTATTGGATCCCTAACTTAAGAAAGGAAGTTCGATTGAAAGTCCTGGCGAAAAAATCAATGGGAACAGCAGTTGAAGTTTCAAAGAGTAGTTCGAGGGCTTTGAATCTCAAGATACCTAGAGCTTCGATAGTAGCAAATGGAGGTTTGCGTGAGGAGTACGGGGGTAGTGTAGGTGGAGGATGGATATAGCACAGAGATCCTTTCCTCTTTCTCGATACACCTCGTTTCTGTCACATACCTTCAGGCTTTTCGATAAACCCGTTCAACATTTGCTCGCAGTCCTGCAATAGTGTACCCAAGCAATCCGACTTCCGAAAGTTTCGTCCCTGAAGTTTACCCTTTCGTTTTACGAAGCCGAAACAATGCAGGAATCTTCCGAAGTCAAAGCTGTTGTACCACTTCCGTGTTAGAATTCAAGACGTTCGATGGATGTTACAGTAGAATAGATTTAATTTAAACGGATTTTACAGTTTCGTTATATCAATGAGACGAATACTCTTATTCAATACGTATTTTCGTTTGATCAACTAATTAACATATTTTATCTCTAATCGATACCATCTGTTCATAATGAAAACATAGATATCAGAATACCCACGAATTTTTACGCAAGAAAATTTTTTACTTCGTATTAGAATATTTAAAGGAAGAAGATTCCATTTATTTTTCTTGTTCTTGTTCTTGTTCTTGTTCTTTCGTTTTTTCTCCGTAAAGTCATGAAAAAAGTATTCTGGACACCGATAAACAAGGATAACATCCGCGCTTTCAAGACGTAACATCTATACACATACCACTCTTTACCTTCCTCCTTCTTTCCTTCTATCTTACCTACTTACCTACCTTTCTATTTTCTGTTTCATTTTCATCCCTCTCTTGTTCTCATTATTATTATCTTCAGTAAAGCAGAATAGTGCGGGAACATATTTGCGGTAAGCTTTATTCCTATAGAAAGGTAATAGAAAATAAAAAAGGGGGCTTGCTAAAAGTTTTGATATAAATGAAGAAAAATATATTAAACGCTTTCACAAGTCTTACAAAGAACTTATAATACGAATTTTTGAAATCAAATATGTTTCATAAAACCTTCTCTGAGTTCATCTCTTTCGATACACACGCAGGGTGTGTTTTATGCAATCTCCATAGCTATAACTTTTGATAGAAAAGGAATTTTGAAAATTTAAAGTTCTCCACGAATTATATTCGTTTCTAATTGGGTATGTGTGCGGCCGTGTAAACTTTTTATGACAATAGCAAAAGATCAGGTTAACCAAATATAATAAAATTTTACAACACTCTTCGTATATCATTGTAAGAATAATTGCAGTCTAATCGTTCAAAATTTTTTAAAATAGTGCCCGTTCAAATAAAAACTCTTCATTATGTTGAAAATTAACGAAACGATTAAATCGATTTTATCGACATTTTTTTTTTAAATATCTCATGAAACATAAAAATGTTTGCAATATTAAACGAATAATTTAATTGTTTGTTTCGACATAACGCTTATTATAATATAAACTTTTTAATGTTAAATATAATGTAGTAGCAATCGTATCTAACTCATAAAAATGAAATGAATAAAACTAAGTTAAGTATTATGCAGAGCTTATAACATGAATATAATGTTAATCCATAAAAATGTTTTGTGTGTGTGTTTTTTTTTAATTTATAGGAAATGAAAACGTATCCCGTTTATGATGGAATTGTCAATACGAATATTTCATTGTTATTATCGAAAGTATACACTCCTTGTTTGTTACAGACAATAGAAAACTATCTTATTCTCGTAATTATAATAAAACAAAAAGTCTTCAAGTCCTGCATATGTTCTGTAAATAAGCATCTAAACGTTTTCTTGGATGAATAGTGAGTGCAAACATGTCGGATACGTGTGCGATCGTTCTTCGTGTATAGAAAGATGTCTACCCAACAGGACTCTTAGCTACATAAACGTATAGAACTCATCTGTTTGCTCTTGTGCAGAAAGAAAAATTTTCTTACTTATAAAAAAGACAATATACTTTCACGAAATTTCAGCTTGGGTGATTAAGCCTCGTGTGTATCAAAAGGGATACTAAAGGATGAATCGGTGTAATAAATGAGTCAATAATTAGACTGTATACGATTTCTGCTAACATATTAACGCTTATACTTTCTTCAAATTTACACGGAACCTTGGTACAGTTTGACACTGTTATTGCTATTGACATATTGGGGCTCTTTTATTGGAAATTTTTATAAGATTATGATAATTGAAATACATATTAAAAATTTACATAAAAATAAAAAGAAACTATCGGTATGAAAAAAAAAAAACAAATATTTTCATCAGTTTTCTCACATTCAACAGTCTCTCAGAAAGCAAAGAATCTGAGTCTAGATCACTCAAGGGTCCAACATTTCTCGCGAATCCTACAAGTATAATATTACTCACACGATGATTATTATTCAATATTAATTTTTGTTTGAAAAAAATAAATTACTAAGGATTTGAATTCTAAATTCATTCAGCATGTCTTTACAACAATAGAGTATGCAAAAATCGAAAAATATAAATAAAATAAAACTAAATAAGGTTCTAAATCATTGCGTTACAAAAGTCGAGATAGACTACTCTTGCGGATAAATTTAAATCTAAAAATAATCCTTTTTGTAAGTACCCTACGTTATAAGCAAGACAATATCTACACTTTAACTCACGACTCTTAGAAAATAGTTTTTACTGCACGTGTGTATCGCACAGTTCTTATAAGCAACATTATAAGAGGTACTTTGTTCTATAACATACGATTACGATTACGAACTGTTCAGTAATAAGTGACTGAAATTATTTCTTCTGAATAATTGTCTTGACTCATAGAAATTGAAATTCATTTCTCATCTTTTCGGATTACGATTTTCTAGACAATATAATTTTCCCTCTAGACAATACGTAAAGATATGACTCAATTTGATGGATTAATGGAGAAATGTAATATTATAGTAATATAGTAATTAATAATATTATAGTAAGGTCTCTAAGATAGTTCGCGAATAATAGCCGAATATGGTAATATTTTTTATTCATTGATAAATATTAATTTTAATGAAATGTAAATATATAACAAAATAAGATATTGCGAAGGAAGTGAACTCTCCCTCTCCAAAAATTATTTTTATATGAGAGAGCTTATTTCAAAATTATTATGCTAAATAAAGTTCTCATAATTATATTTATAAGTATGAGAAAGCTCTGAGATAGTTAATTTAAAGTTATGGATACTGCTTTATATCCAACTCCAAAAAATATATTATTCTAATCAACGCATTGCAAGTATTATACTATAAGCAAGATCTTTTATCTTATCGTCAAGCATAATGTGACTATCGAGCAAGTAAATAATTGAATTAATCCAAGTGTTGCAGCACAACAATGTCTCACTTGCGTGTATACTCTACCAATATTTATATTCAATAAATTGAGATTTGTATATATTATATAAATATTACACTTAAGACTTGTGTCACTGTTTTGTTATTGTTAAAAAAATTAAGAACCGCATAATACTTTCAATTTCGAATAGAACACGAACTAACTTTTGTCTCAAAATCATTTGATTCTCGTGGCGTTTTGAAAAAGAGTAACTATAATTTTATTCAATTCTTTATGGTTCTCAATGATGAATATAATTGTCGACTTGCACGTGGATCTTCTTTAATGAATTCTTTTGATGAATTTGCTCTATACATATATTCATGCAATATCGATTGAAGTTATTTTGTGGGCAGATTAATTAGACAGATAAATATAAAGACTACCTGTCCTCATTATCTTATTTATCAATTAGTCTCGTATGGTTCCCATTCGAGGAATTTCATTTTCAACAAAAAAAATTGTACGTATACCAATCTATATATAATGAATAATAAGAATAAGAAAGAATAGGAAAGAATAAGAAGAATCCTTCTGAAATTCAAAGACCATCGAGATTTTAAAAAATACGACTTGTCGAAGTTCATAAAATCCTGAATTACTTCTGCAATCGATATCCATATTCACGCTTCCACCAAAATTGCTTTACGACGACTATGGTTTTACGGTATGAAACTTTCATAAAAGTTACTGATTGTATTAATAATCAAAAAACTTTTCACTTTCTTTATTCATTTATTTGATTTGAAAAGAGAACATGAAAAAGAGACCATATTCAAATTCCAACACCTGTAGATACAAAAGGCTAATTTAATATAATTAGCTTACGAATAAGATATATAAGCGTTTCTCTCTTTTCCTTGTTTTCTTGTTAGAAATAATGTGCAGTTTAGACAGTGTTGAAGGAATAGGAGGGAAAGAGAAAGAGAAAGAGATAGAGAGAGAGAGAGAGAGAGAGAGAGAGAGAGAGAGACAGAGAGAGAGAAAGAGAGACAGACAGAATATAGTTGAAATCAAAGCGAGGTAATATTCTAGGAAATTTCAAGCTCGTGATCCTTGCAATACGACTCTGGCACTCAATGCACCAGTTCACAGACCAACGAGAAGCTTCTCTCTCTCTCTTTCTATCACTCTCTCTCTTTCTCTCTCTCTCTCTCTCTCTCTCTTTCTCTTTCTCTCTCTCTCTCTTTCTCTCTCTCTCTCTCTCTCTTTCGCTTACTGGAGGCCATCCAGGCGCATGTAAACCGACATTCAAACGCACAGTCGTCTTTATACATATTCGCCCTGTGCACGACGCGTCATAGAGCTAGACAGAAGCTGGCAAGTAGTACCGTAGAAGCATCGTAAAGATTAAAGCGTGGAAGTAAGGACAGAGGAAAGGTTTCCTGAGACACAAAGAAAGAGAGAGCGAGAGAGAGTGTAAGAGATCGAGAGAGAAGGAGAGAGAAGGAGAGAGAGAGAGAGAGGGAGGGAGAGAGAGAGAGAGAGAGAGAGATAAGAAGATGTAGGATTTTTGTTAGTACGAAATGTATGTAACGTGTCTATACGTAAAAAACAAATAGGATTAAGCAAGATTTCTCCTAGAAATAATAACGACTACTATTGTCGACAAAGAATAGGTATCCTTTCTCCTCTCGAAATATATATTAGTGAATAAAAACTCCTTTCCACTCGAGAATTATTTTTATAGGTAATTCTGTTCATTCTGTTCGTCTATTTGTCTCTTTCTCTCTTTAAAGCGATTTAATCACGGCGTAAATTTAGATGAATAAAATTTGCATAAAATTATACTCCGTTTATAATTACGCTTGCTTCATTTTTTTCTCTTCTCTGAAAAATTCTCTACGCGTTACGTGAATTCATTCATTTACTTCTTTCTTCTCCCTCCAACTCTTCCTCTCTCCGCTCTCTCTCTCTCTCTCTCTCTCTCTCTCTCTCTCTCTCTATTTCTCTCTGTCTTTGTTTCTCTCTATCTCTTTTTCTCTCTTGTTTGCTCTCTCTCTCTCTCTCTCTCTCTCCCCCTCTCTCTCTCTCTTGCTCGCTCTTACGTTGGGTATATCTTTTAAATATTGATTTCTTTTTCATACATACTCCACAAATAAATTTCTTCGTCTTCTATATCTTTAAAACTGAACGATAAATCTTTCTCCTTTTCTTTCGAGCTCTTACTCGTCTTATTCCCTTTTTTCTTGTCTCTTTCTATCTCCATCCTTTTCGTTTCTCTGTCCTCTTATTTCTTCATCTTTTTTCTTCTCACTCTTTTTCTTCTTCTCATAGGGTTCTCTTTCTTTCTCTCTCTCTTTCTCTCTTGGTCTCTCTCTCTCTTTCTCTCTTCCTTTGCGAAGTCGAGCGCTTGAATTTCACAGTACCGTGCATCAGATAGATGCACGCTCGGCCAAAGGTCCTTCGATCATCGAATTACCAAGTAACGAGCGTAATTATCATTATGGTAGAAACCAGTGAAAGTGTAGAAACGATAAATCTCGATTGATCATCCATTTAAAGGTGGGAATTTTATTCCCTCGTTGTTCTTTACATTTATTTATTTTCAATTATTATTTTTTGTTTTAACATATTTTCCATTCCGTTATGCTGCTATCTCGTCGTTTGCCTTTTTATTAATAAAATTTTATTTGAAATTATTAATTTCAAGATTGTAACGTCGCAGACATTCCCGTCCTGTTAAATAACTTTCCTTCTTTGACCCTTCCTTCGGAAATCTTTAACCTTGATCAGTATACCGTGTGCTTCAAACAGCACCGTTTAAAGATGAATTGGCCGACCGTACTTATCGATCGATTTAAACGAACTTTTCGTTATCGTTAAATAAGCTTCAATAATATCCATGATAAAGAGTATCACGATCCTTATAGAGTTATCGATTTACTTAAACTTAAAATCATTTTCCTTATATCTGATTTATTATTACAGTTATTCCATTTCGGTTGAATTAAACGAGTGCAATAATAAAGGGATTGAACATTTTGAGAAGAAAATCGCAATCTATTCTCAGTTTCACCGAGGATACAATTGGAATCCGAGAAACCCACGATCAATTACGACAGATGTTAACACGATTTGATCTACGCTCGTAAACTAGAACTTTAACGAGCGTGCAATAAATACGGGAAATTCACATGTCCTGTAGTTGACTTACGTTTTGTGTCCTACGTTCCTCGGATAACTCATTCTGACGGTATAATCGGTGTCTACGAACGTGCAACGCTTAATACGCTGTCCTTTCTGTCTACCGACGAAGGATAGGAAAAGGAGAAGGGGAAGATGAGATGGAAGATGGGATACTGTACGCTCGTTTCCTTTTGACTGCTTGTACGTCTCATAGTCGGGACGTCAATCATTTCGCTTGTTTCTAAGGATGGTTAGAGAGATCGTAAAAATCTCGTATTCTCTCTCTCTCTTTCTCTCTCTCTCTTTATTTTTGTCTCTCTTTGTTTCCTCGTTTTACCTTCCATTATTTCTTTTTTTTTTCTTTCGAAAATAGAAGAATATAAAAGACAATTGGAACTTCGTGCTAGGTTAAAAGTATCTCTTTTTTTGTTTTCATTGTTTTCTTCATATCCGTTCTTTTTTTACATTTTTTTTAATATTTCAAATCACGAAGATATTGTTACAACAACGATATCCTTTTTAAATAATTCACTATTGTAATTTGCGTTCCTGACAGGAAACCTATTCTCCTCGCTTAACTCTGAAACGTTCTTACTTTCCACACATTATTAACGTCTCTTCACTTATCGATCACGCACTTTCATCGTAGAAGTTTCTGTCGAACCTTCGAAGAGTGTGGACGCATCCTTAAGTGCTTTCGTCAAGTCGGAAATCGATAAAAGCAGAGTAATAGAGAAATAAATCTAGTGCATAGTAAATTTGAAAAAAAAAAAGTAAAGGAGAGATCGTTATTAATAATTCTTCACGTAACAGAAGAGATAACGGTATAAAATTACGTGTAATGGTTCTCAATAGTTTTAGTAGATATTAGTATTATGCCTCGTTGATGTAATAGGTACTACCGAGCACACGCTAAGAACAATAAACAACTATCCAACAACGTTGAATCATGATTACTCTGAACTTACTACTTGGGAATTCATACAAAATTAGAAAATATAACTACAGAAAAGCTCTTTAATAAAGAGAATAAGAAAAGCCGTTGTTGATTCGAGAATTAGCAGGAATGAAAATAAAAATAATTGAACGACAGTTAAAAATAAAATGATTAGAAGATCCATAACCGGCAGATATGTATGAAGTATAACGAAACCAAGATTAAGAATAGATTAGTGAAACCGACTCCTATCTTTAACCAAACTGAAACCAAAGATCCATTGCTGTAAACATTCAAACAAACAAGTATTATTGATTCAAGCACATCTAACAACCAAATATCAATTATGATTAGAGATAACAATACTTTCAATTCTTATGTAGAAAAAATAAAACCTAGATCAAATTAAATAACAATTCTGCAAGAGGATAAGCGAATAAAAAATTTAATAAAATAAAATAAAATAAAAAAACTGATAGAAAGTTTGACACTTATGTTAAACCTTCTAACAAAACTGTTATAAATACTTTATATCAGAAACACATGAAATAAGAAAATCACGTTTAAAAATCCTGAACTATAACTATTATTTTATTGCAACTCACACGCAAATGGTAGGCTACAAGGAGTGATCGGGAATTTCTATTCAAAAAAAAAAAGAAAAGAAAAAAACATTAGACACTCGGTAATAAGTCCATATCGAACAAACAAAAAAATACAATCGACTACAATCAATATTAAATTGAAAACGTACTATATTAATATTTCATTAGTATACTGTTCATAAAGTTACACAATAACAAGATAGAAATACAACTTCTTTAAAACCTTCAATACGAAGTTTCTAACATTGAGAGACTTTTATTAATGCGTAGCATAATTACCAAGACTTTTGAATAAATGATCCTAAGGATAGAACGTTATTTCGTTGTATAATAAAATATTCATATATAAAATACTCATCAAAAAGATCTACGTACTGATCAACTAATATAAACAAACTATCCGATATATTGGACATAACAATCATTAATAACCTTGATATTAAAAGCAAGAAACTACGTATGTATCTAGTGACTGGAACTATCCTTAGACCACGCATCTGCAATTTTCGAAATTGAACAAAGAGCAACAACTGATGAAAATGTAACTACTAACGAACAGCTTAACAGACTGTTTAAATTGTAGAGAATTCATAAATTACGATCAAAACTGTTATATAATTTGAAAAAATACACTGGACATATAAATAACAGCAGAAATACTAACTTCCATAATAGAAACAGCTGTATACATCTCGACGAGATACAAAAGAAAAAAATAAATGGTAAAAAAAATAACGTATTACATTATAGACCTACTCAAAAATGAGAAAAAAGTATGGAACACAATGGCAAATTACTATATGGCCACAACAAAAAATTCAATTGAATTTACTCATTAATAAAATCGAAAAAGAAATTTAGAATACAAATAACAATAACTTCGCAAACTTTGTTACGAACTTTGATGATATGAAAAAGACAAGATACTTACTGCACATATGTGTAAAAAAAAATTAAATGTCCAATTATTCTTATACTTCAAATTCAAAAAATGAGACGGGAGTTGAACAAAATCTGTAAAAGATCAAGCAGAAACCACGGCATCTGTAGGAAATATTTATAAATTTACCACAAATTTCCTATTTAATAATGACAGTCATTTATAAAACTATAAAGTAATTAAAAAATAAAAAATCTACGAGATAATTAAAGAACAATCTCTCAAAGAAATCTACACGATAATTAAAAATCTAAAAATTTTTAAATATATTTAACAATTCTGTCTAACGCAACCTTCAGAATAAAATAATTTCTACAAATTAAGAAATCTACCGCATTAAAATTACAAAAATCGAATAAAAATTCTAAATTATCTCTTCTATCAATTATTTTAAAAATAATAATAATAATAATAATAATATATATAAATATATATACATATATATATATATATATATATATATATATATATATATATATATATATATAATGCAGGAAATTAACGACAAATATTTAATTCCAGATCATCAATTTGGATTCAAGAAAAATCACAATACAACAGAATAAATTCACAGAATGGCAAACAACACGATGCGTTCTACGGATAAAGGCAATTATTTCAATACGATATTTTTAAATGAGGAAAAAACATTTGATAAAGTTTGGTATGAAAGGCGTTATTTAAAAAAATTGCAATCAACATTAACAAGGAATATTTACTCGCAATCATTCATCTATTCATATATTACTAATTAGATACTTCTACATTAATATTAACAATAAAATCTATAAGCTTGAAAAGATACTTGCAGGTATATTACAAGGAAATGTCCTTAAACCCACATGGAAAAATACTCCTTGTTCACTAGGGATATTATATGGACAGGATACTTAAACATATATATTTTTGTAAATAACACAATCATCATATCTACACACAAAAATATTGAAACAGCTACAACAAACATGCACATTCAAATAAAATAGAAAGCTGAACAGAAACCAATAAAATTAAAATTAATTCAACGAAGTTTTTACAAAATACCTTTGTACTCAATAAAAAATCCGTTTTCTAAAATCACTTTTCAAAATTCTCAACTCCCACATATAAATTTTGTTAAATATCTCGGATTTTATTTAAATAGAAAACTAAATTGGGAAAAACGCATATAAGATAAAAAATCAAAGAAATAGAAATGAATAGGAAAAATATGTACTAGCCCACAGCAAGAAATACTAAATTACACATAAGTAACAAACTGCTAATCTAAAAGACATTAAAAAACCGATCTAGATTAAAAATTTACTTTTCAATTGGTCAAAATTTACTAATTTATTCAATTTGGTCAGTATTTCCATTAATTAATGGTAAGTATTTTGTAAAATAGATGATCAATATAAATAATTGCGTTAGTGTTGCTTAATGAAATTATATTATTAATAGTAATTATTTATTTAAAATACTTAATAAATGTTAAAAAATACTAATCCAATAAATAGCAGCCTTACAAATTTGGATCTGAAGTACCAAATCGAACATTAAGAAAATGTTAGATCCATTATTCTAAGATGCGTCTTAAACGCGTAACAGTTTGTACAGGGTGTATAAAAAATATGTGTAAAGACTATCATAGAGGCATTCTACACCTTCGGTTCGGTGAACATTTATAAAAAATAACGCGTGCAAATTTGTCCTTGACTTCGAAATTGAAGGTCACATTATTTTTTGCTTGCATCGTATTCTACTCGTCGCGAGAACAAAAAGGGTCAAAGGAAGCATGGGTCAAAAGTCAACCGTTCATTTGAAAAATGACTTTAAAGTTCCAATACATCTAAAACTAACTTTATTTATAATATGTATACATTTCATCATTTACATTTCATAGGACGTAAAGACTCTCGTGCAAAGTTGTTCTTTACGTCGAAATTGTAGGTCATAACAAATAGTGCAAGAATCAAGATGAGATTTAAGTGAAAAACTCTAGTCTCGGATTAACTTTATTTACAATATTTCTATATTTTACAGTTTACCTTTTACAGTCGCCTCCTATTCGTATTATTGACGATTTCTTGTTGCTATGTTTGTGAATAGTCAGTCTATTTTTGATATTCAGTGAGTGTAATAAGATGGCAATCCACAGAAATATACGGCAAATGTTACGTGTTATTGACGAAGCAAAAGAGAACTACCGTTTGGGCGCGTGAAATATATCGAGAGACAGTAAGATATAATGGAAGATTATTATGTGCAGAAGATGTTCCAAGGTAACGTGATTTTCAGCGGCTAAATCAAAAATTTGGTGCAGGCAAATAAATAGGGCCAATAATGTGATCTCCAATGATGACTGCTCATATGTTGATTGTGAAACGTCCTTGATTGAATCTTTTAATCATTGCATTAGGATTTTTAGAAGTCCATATTCTAGTATTTTGGCGATTGAGGATATTAGAACTCGAAAAACTACTTTCGTCGGTAAACAACACACGTTGCAAAAACCGCGGTTCGCTTTGTAATTTATGTAACATTCAACGGCAGAAGTTTCGTCGATGGCCATAGTCATTTGGATGAAGTGCCTGCACATGTCAAATTTTATAATCTTCTCGAATTATTCTTCACACTGTCATGTGACTTATTCCTACCCTACGTAGGCCCATTAGTGGATATGCACGAACAAGAGCGATAACTCGTTCCTCTTTACGCCAGTGCACACGGGAACGGCCCGGATCCAGCGTGGATTAAAATGTCGTAATATCATATTGTTCATCTAGCCGCTGAAAATCACATTGCCTTGGAACGTGAATATTTGTGTTGGAATATTTCTATGGATTGACATCTTACTAAATTTACTGAATATTTATTTGTCGTACCTTCAATTTCAACGTTAAGGAAAATTTTGCACGAGGGTCTTTGTGTCCTATGAAATGTAAACAATGAAATGTATACATATTATAAATAAAGTTAGTTTTAGATGTATTGGAACTTTAAAGTCATTTTTCAAATGAACGGTTGACTTTTGACCCATGCTTCCTTTGACACTTTTTGTTCTCGCGACGAGTAGAATACGATGGAAGCAAAAAATAATGTGACCTTCAATTTCGAAGTCAAGGACAAATTTGCACGCGCTATTTTTTATAAATGTCCACCGAACTGAAGGTGTAGAATGCCTCTATGATAGTCTTTACACATATTTTTTATACATACTGTACATACGATATTAGAAAATAGAATACATATGGTATAGAATAAAAAAATCACACGAATTCTCTTACCAATGACAATTACTCAAACCATCTCAAATTTCTTAAGAGGAAATCATCCATCTGATTTATTTATACTCAACCCATAACGTGATATCTTCACGTACACACAAAATTACCACACCAATAATTAACTACAGGTTTGTCGATAATTGTATGAAAGTCTGCACGATAGTTCCAAACTAGTACTGTCAAAAAGCAATGTAATTATTTGTATGAAACATAGAAACATTTGTTTAGCTGAAAAAAAAGAAAAAGAAAACCTCTTATAGTACACCGGAAAAATAGCTCGAGGTTTTCGTGACCGTGTAATTTACATTATTATTCTTTTCCAGTGTCTTTGTCTTTCTCTCTTTCTCCCTTTCTCCTACCACATTCAATCTTTTGCTCGTGGGAAATTGAAATAGGTATTAATCGTTTTTATCAAGCAAAGAACCGTGAATTAGCGTCCGAGTAGCGCTGTTGCCATTAACACGAAAGGGGACATTTATCAGATACGAATGTCAGACACAGGTCATTACA